>WTXV02054335.1:10116-28027 GCA_009823435.2 Nymphicus hollandicus | reverse complement strand
ATCCCGGCGGTGACGGCTCCGTTATCCCGGCGGTGACGGCTCCGTTATCCCGGCGGTGACGGCTCCGTTATCCCGGCGGTGACGGCTCCGTTATCCCGGCAGTGACGGCTCCGTTATCCCGGCAGTGACGGCTCCGTTATCCTGGCGGTGACGGCTCCGTTATCCCGGCGGTGACGGCTCCGTTATCCCAGCAGTGACGGCTCCGTTATCCCCCCGGTGACGGCTCCGTTATCCCAGCGGTCACGGCTCCGTTATCTCCCCGGTGACGGCTCCGTTATCCCGGCGGTGACGGCTCCGTTATCCCGGCAGTGACGGCTCCGTTATCCCAGCAGTGACCATGTCCACTCCGGACCCCCCCATGGGTGGGACACCGCGGCCGGGGCCCTCCCCAGGGCCTGGGCCCTCCCCCGGGGCCATGCTGGGGCCCAGCCCCGGCCCCTCACCCGGCTCCGCTCACAGCATGATGGGGCCCAGCCCCGGGCCCCCCTCAGCCGGGCACCCGCTGCCACCGCAGGGACCCACGGGGTACGCTCAGGACAACCTGCACCAGCTCCACAAGGTGAGGCCAGCGCCGGGAACGGCCTCGATTCCCATTGGGATCCATCCCTAGGGGAATGGGATGGATTCCTGCCTCGTCTTACCCCTGGGATGGGAATGGCCCCGTGCCAGGGCTCTGATCCTGGGGGTGTTTTTGTTTCCCCCCCCCCCCCCCCCCCCCGGCATCCTTCGGAGTGTCTGTCACCTTCGAGTTACATAATGTCGCTGTAGGAAGAGGCTGACACGTAGGGACAGCCCTTTTCTAAAGCAGCCCTGCCTCGCCAACGTCTGTACTGACAGAGCCTCGGTGGAGTGGGGAGAAAACCCCCACGGCCATCCTCGGACCTCAGTCTTGTGGGGATTTGTTACGGGGAACTCATCATCAGTTGTTATTTCCTTTTCTTCTTTTTCTTTCTTTCCCTCCCCCATGAGAATATTTTTATTGTTCCTCTGCTGAGCACTTTGCAGATGAGGCCAGTCGAGGTTAGGGGGTTAATTTTCAGAATGGTGCGTTTGTTCTCCGTGCGGAGAGGAGAGAGAGACTCTGCAGCTCCCGGCAAGCCTTTAATAATTCAGCGCAGGAAATGCGTGCGTATATATAGCAGGCAAGGTAATGCACAGCGTGTACCTACAGGAGGACAAATATGGAAACCTGGTGTGAATTATTCATGAGGTGTAATCAAATAGAGGATTTTCCTAGACAAAGCACACTTTGCTGTTTTCATATTTATTACAGCACAATCTGCGCCGAGTACATTTGAACCTCGTTTCATTCGGCCCGTGTCAGATAACCTTTAATGTATTTGGTAATGTTTCTTATTTACCTTTCAAGCTGTCAGTGAGAAGTAAGGGTTTGATAGAAAAAAATCTGAAAAGCCGTTTTCTTTGTGGCCTTCTGGAAATTAGTAGATGGAGAAAATGCTTCTGATGCTCTTCCCGTGGAAGGCGTTTTGCCTGTTCAGTCTCTGGCAGGAGAATAAACTCGTGGTGCTACGAACTGATTCATGCTCCTGCTCTGCGGCACGGGGTACTTTGGGTTTTGCTGTTGCATAGTAGGCACAGGCTATTTTTAACTGGAGCAAGGTTATGAAACCTTAGACCCAGCTGGGTGAAAATAATCTGGTCTGAACTGGAAAGCACAGCTCGTGTGGCTGGGAACATGAGCGGGACCGTCCCCTGGAGGGTCCCAGTGGGGTGATCCCGGTCAGCCCTGAAGTTGGGAAGTGTCATCGTGGAGGCTGTCACAGCGGCACTGGGGAAACCACTTAAGTAAATATGCAAAGAATTAAAATAGTTAAATGAATGAGCAATGAATCAGTGTTGATAGCACAGTGATCATTAAGAAACCCAGAGGCATCACTGGAATCACCACTGCGTTAGACATCAAATATCTGGGATGGCTAACTGGGAAGTTCAGCTTCACACCAGTTTTTGGTGAGACTTGCACGAAGGTCGTGTGACCCTCAATAAGCAGCAGTGTGCAAATCAGCAGTGACCCCAAACCCCCCCCCCGCAGGTTTGCTTCGCAAGTTGTGTTTGGAGCTGTACCTGGCTAAAATATGCAGTGGTGTTTTTTAAACTAATATTTACTCCTGCTAGACCTGCACAGCCACTGCGGCTCTGGGGGAGGGAGCTGGAGCTGCTCTGACTCATGGCTCAGCAGAGTTGTTAACTCACTCCTGGCGCCTGAGCCCTTGTCCCGGTGTGCTGGGAAGAGTCCACCTTGGCTTCCTGGACTGCAGGCAGACGGCTGTGATTGTAAAGTTGGCAGACCGGCTCAAAAAGTCACTGGAAAATAAATACTTTTAGTGCAGTGCACTGAGGCTTGGGTTTTTTGTTTGTTTGTTTGTTTGCTTTTTCCTCAAATTGATTTGCAGAAGAAAGTTTTCTTTCAATAGCTCATGCACAGATTTGGGATCCTTCCATTCTTTAGGATGCTCCACCAACAGAAACCACAAAATTTAAAATATCCTTGCTCATAGGTGTTCTCCTGCAATACTGTGGGAGTTGTGGCACAAGCAAACAGAGCTGCTGGACTTGCTGGGAGAAGTTCCCTTTGCCTTGCTTGCACTGCTGTGTTCGCCTGCCCGGTGCAAAGCACATCTACAGCCCCACAGTATAATGCTGAAACATCTTCTCTGCATACTTCTGCACAAAGCCTTGATGCCTCTTTGTGCAGTCTATTATAAATGGACTAACTGGACACTGGAAGGGGTAGTAGTCGCCTTCCTCTGTGCTTGGCTAAACAAATGCCAAACCTTCTTAAGTCTAAGTTACTCGAAATATTTACTGTTGAGACGTCCAAGAGGAGGATAGTTAAAACATTAATTCCTCGCATTCCAGTGTATTAGGGCTTTACCCTGCGACTTGCTGAGTGCCAGAAATGGGACTTTGCAGATTTGATTCCCTTCCCCCCAGCTAGACAGCCACCACCTCCCCACTCCCCCCACCCAAACTTTAATGCTTTAAGAAAAAAAAAGGAGGGAGAGAAAAAGAAAGGAATGCACATCTGGGCTAAATATTTGTTAGAAAGTATTCCCAGGATAGTGGGAGTTCTGGTGCCAGAGAGGAATTCCTGCGGGTTTGATCCATTGCATTATGTACTTGTTCCAAAAGCTGTTTTCAGTAAAATAGATGAGTAAGAAGTCTTAGCCAAGAACAGAATGTCTTTTTTGGCAACTGAAAGGAAGATAGGATTATTTTATTTCAGGTTATGTAAAAAAAAAAAAAAAAGAGAAAGAAAGGTGGTAAAATCCTGCACTCATTGGTGCCTGCTGAGATTTGCAATGGCGAGCACAGATACGTAGATAGATATATATATACATTTTTTTTCCATGCTGCTGTACACATTTTGAGGACTTCTTTATAAAATGTCAATGTGGATTTAAGATTACTTGCAGCATTATTGCAGTTAAAATATCCTCACTGTATCTGAACTGGCCTCTGGGTTTTTTGGCTGAGTGGCCGGTGGTTTCAGCGACATGGCAACGTCCAAATCACTGATGTCGATTCTGAATTCTGCCCCCAAGTGCTGGGGTAAGAAGGGGAAGAGAGGATCGTCTTTGCGTTGACAGCAGACCCCCTGTCTGGAGGATGTTTTGGGGGTGGGTGCAAGTAGACACCAATGGGTGCAGCCCCACTACATCATTTATAGCTCCTGGGAAGGATTTGAAATTCAACCTGGAAAATGTTCACACCCATAAATCAACAAAGAGGAGGGAAGGCTTTCTGGGGGAAAATTAATGTGTTTTGACTGGTGGGCAGCAGGTTCACCAGTTTTTTCCCATTAACTGAGAATCATGTTTGCACGACACCTACTTTGCATTAACAAAACAATAGGTGGTTTGAATAAGACAGCAGCATGCCAAAGGTGGTTTTTTCTATGCATTTGGCTTATTCTCATAGATGGGAGAGGCACATGCCTCCCTTCATCCTTCTGCCAGACATAGCTAATCAGGGATGATAGTATTTTAAAACAATAAATAAAATTGCACCATCTCATACGCAGCTTGCCTTGGCTCTGGCTCAGGGTTTATGTTAATTCGGTTATGTCGCTGGGGGAAAACGCTTTGGGTTTTTTCTTGCTGTGTGGTTTTGGGGAGGCAGTTGTGGCTCATGATGGGCACTGTTGGGTTTGCAGAAGACCTGAGTGTCAGGGCTGTGTTGCTCTGCAGTATTGTGGTGTTCACCTTCTTGTTTCTCTAGCAGTCCTGCAGACCACGTAAATCTCGGTAGAAATGGATGCCTGAGTTATCCCCATTTCAGCAGCATGATCTTGGCTGCACCACCACCCTCCAGTGTCTCCCGTGAGGCTTGGATGTGGTCAACATTATGTCTCCGAGGGCATTTGCCATTGGACATGTGTCCTGTGAGCTTTTTGGAAAGCTGGTTTCTCCCTCCGTTGACTAGACAGTGGCATCCTTCACTGGCAACTTTGGAGGTGAGGTGTGTTTTGGAGCAGCGAGCAGTTGCTTTGTGGCACAAGCTGGTGCTCTTTCAAGCCATGTGCATGATTTCTTTGCATGCACGAAGATTTTGTCCCCTCTGGGTGGATGATGGGGTCAGCTGGGATGAGCAAACCTCTGGCTGCAGTTCAGGCTTTGGTTTGGACCCCTGCCATGGATTCGGAGGGCTTCTTTGCTCTGGTGGTTTCTTAAAGCAAATGTAAAACAGAGCAGAGTTTGTAAATGCAGCCAGGTAGCTGGTTTGGGCATTGTGGCTGCATGTGAGCTCTGCTTTGCTGGGGTGTAGGCAGAAAAGGGGTTAACCCAGGTGTCAGGTAGGACATGTGCTGCTGGGGCTGGAGGGTGGCCAGATCCACTTCTCCCATCTTTTGGATTAAGGCCAAAAACCCAACAACCCCTCTGTGGCAAAACCACATACAGCTGTGGGGCTGCCAAGGAGAGGGAGGGATGGAGGGGATCACCTTTTCCAAGCCCACAGGTTCAGGGGGCTATAGTGGATGCGCTGGCCCCATAAGCGTGCATTGCAGGGGATTATTAACTCCAGGCTGGAGCTACTTCACCCAGGGATTTTTTTTTACCTTTTAGGAGACTATTGTCTCCTGGGAAGCTGTTGGTAAACATAATTAATGACGGCTGGCACATGGCTTTGAAGGCACAGTGTGTGCTCCCATCCTGCTACATGTTACTGTGCGGGGATATCGAGGTACTGAGAATCCCATGGTTGGGAGGTTTTGAAGTTGTTGTGGTTTCTACGCTGCCTGCTCAGGGCTGTCGGGAGGGTGGGGTTAGTGTTTTGCTGGGGTTTTTTTTGTTTTGGGGTTGGTTTTTTTGGGGGGGTTTGTTTGTTTGTTTGTTTTTCAGATACTTAAATCAACTTCAGACATGCAAAAGAGGGTGAGAAAGTGCTACAGTTAGAAAGAAGAAATTTGGTTGGTGGAGGAGTTTCAGCTGGCGGAAAGGGATGGGGACCGGGTATTTGGCACCCCTATATCTGCACTGTCACTGTCCCTGGGATATATGTGCCTATCCCAGTGTCATCTGAATTTTAGGGATGCTTTAGGGTTTGTGTATTAGGTGAGGTGGCTGCTAGAGTCCCACGTCACTGGGGCTCTCCCCTTTTCCTGAAGAAGGTTTCTGGGCTGGGGCTGCATCTTTCCCACTGTGGTTGTGCCTTACAGCCTGGTGGGATAGGGTCAAAGTAAGTCACTTGTCCAGCAGCAGCCTGGTTCTCAGCTTTTGGTATAGCTTCAAAATAAGCTAGCAGTGACTTCTGCTGAAGGAGGGGCATTTGGCACACTGTTGCCAGCATCTAAAAGGAGAAACGGTCCATCACCTAGGCAAGAGCATCCCAGGTTAGGTGGGCTCTGGTGTCTGTTAGCCCATTATAGGCAAAGTGTGCAGCTTTTGTGCAATTTCAAGAGACAAAAACTCCACAAACATCGTAAAAGCAAAGGTTAAAGATGCAACAAAGTTTTTTGTTGTTTGGTGGGGTTTTTGTTCTTGGTTGTTTGTGGGGTTTTTTTTCCTTTTTTTTTTCTTTAAGATGAGCAGGGGAAAAGCATGCAGGAAATTTAGGAATCTAGGCAAATACAGAGCTCCTTTGTTTTTAATTAGCTGCGTTGTTTTTAATTGCTACTATGCTTGATACGTAACCCAGCCTAAACAAGAATAGCTTATTGAATGGAGAACTGACTATGAAAGGCACTGTGAGGAGAAAGGCTGTTCTTCACAGTTGATATATTTGTATTTCAGTGCTTCATTTAATAAGTCTGTTTCCCCAGGGGGCTGTAGCAAGTAAATCATGCCAACAGATTGTTCTCTGCAAACTGGCTTATTTTTGTAATTAGCAAAACGTTGAAGCTGTAACTGCATAGAAAGCGATCTGGGTGAGCATTTAACATAAAAGAATTAGTAAGCACAATATAATACTTACTCTTTGATAACATTTGTGTTGATTGAATTGGTTTCTGGACAGTTTGTTGTGTGCGATAGTCATTTTTTTCTGCAGCATCATAAAAAGGGAGCGAGGTTCAGCAGGTGTGCACAGCAAGAGTAGCAAGGTGTGGTTTTCCTGGGGTGCACCTTTTGGGAATCACCCCTGCGTGGCCAGGTAGACCTGGTGGAGAAGCCTTGCTGGGGGTTAAAGCCATCCTGCTCATCACCAGAAACTGCCAGTATTTCCCTTGCTTTAATTTGCTTTTCTCCTTTGATTTCCAGTTATATGAAAAGTACGGCATCACCATGAGCGGGGTATTGAAAAGGAAGTATGAAGAGCTGGGGGATGACAGTACCTACTGCTCCTCCTCCTCCTGCTCCCCCCTCTCCTCTTCGGCATCTTCAGGCTGGGAGACAGACGAGGAGAGCTCCCGTGGAGAGCACAAGCCTAGCTCTGCCTTAACGCCCAGCTTCACACGTGAGTATCTCCATCAGCCCCTTTCCTGGGATCAGACTTTTCTCTATGTTTTTTTCTGTAGCATGGTGGTGGGTTGTCACCATGCAGAGACCCTGTTGGAGCACACTTTTAGGAGTGGAAGCAGCCAGCTCCCTGTCCTTACACCAATTTATCTTGGCTTTATAATGGGCCAGCATCCTCAGGGTAGTCTTCCTCAGCCCTTCCTCCCGGCATTTATCATTCTTTACAATGTTTTTGCTGAAGTCCAAATTTCCAGGAATATAAACCCAAGGACCTGGGGGTGCAGAGGCATGCAGGTGCCTCTAAGCCAGTGCAGTGGACTAATCCCACTATCCCTCAATCCCCTGTTAAGCTATTCCATAGCCAAAAACTAAACAGACAGCAAAGGCCCATAACGCTGGTTTTAAAAAATGATTAACCAGTGGCACAATTACCATTTCAGAACTCGTTTCCTACCTAAGTTGGGTACTTTGCCAAAGAACATGACACATTTGACATTGCCTCCGCTGTTAGTACAGATAAATGCTATTTTGTTTTCCCAGCAATATCAGTTTTGAGAGCTTTTAGGAAAGCACACAGAAGGCAAGGTCGTAAAATCCTTTCTCTGCCATGTGAAGGGAAAAATAAAAGATACAATAGGGGAACATCTTCACAGAGAAGAAATAGTCCAACCTAGTAAATTATACTGAACACCCACTGTATATAGCAGTTAAGGTCCACTTAGCAGACATACACAAACACGCAGCAGTCTGAAAAGGCTTTAGAAGTCTTGTAATAATAAAGAGTCTTATTCTTGCTTGTCTTCCCAGGTTTTGTGACAAAACAATGAACTTTTTGTATTCTCTGGCTCAATTGGAAAAGGGTCAGGAATGGGAAAACAATTTCGGAGGAGGGGTGCAGGGAGAGAGAAGCAAATGCCAAAGTGCAGCAGCTCAGCTGATAGATGATCGCGGTGGTTAATGTGCCTTTTGATAAAGAGCTAATGTTTTAGAAGATTGAGTCAAGGTTATTATGAAAATGCAATGCACAGTGCAGAGATACCATCAAAGTGACTGCAGGGAGCAGCATGAAACCCCCAGCTCTTCAGCAGAAGCTGCTGATGCAGCTGGGTGAACACTTGAGGTTTTTTCATGTGAAACTGAAATGCTGTATTTTGGCAAGCGAGACTTGTGAAACATGGGTGCAGCTAACTGTCCGGTCTCACACTTTCCCAGCCTTCAGGGCCAGCCAAACCAGCTGAGCCCCTCGGGTTTTCAGCAGCCATTTCAGTTAGCTCCCTGCATAGGACTGCCTGCAACTGCCACCCAAAGAGGGCTCAGATCCAACTCTGCAGGAGTCACCAAGCCTTTCTGGGTTATTTTATGCAGCCAAGGCACCCATGCACCAGGAGAGAATGGCACCAAAAAACCCCATCACTGAATTTCTGCACAGCTGCTGTTGTCCCTGATATGCTCATGCAGCAGGAAAGGCAGCTCTGTAACCTGGTACCACCACATTTCACTTTGCTTTCCATGGCCAACCACGTTCGTGGAACCTCATTGACTCTGAAACTGCCCTGGTTAATTAGTCCTGCTTCATCTGCTACGTTTGCACGTGCAAATGTGCAGAACCAGGTATCTCTGGAGAGGCTCTGCTTTAAATGGTGTGTAGCGTGTTTCAGCAGTTTAAGATAAACCAGAATCATGTATTGCCGTGTTTACCCTGGGATCACCTGCATAAAGATTAACATCTTTGCAGCTGCTATTAAATGAGTCTCTTGAGAATAAACTGAAGATTCATAGTTCCTCCCAGTGGATGGTGAAAGGAAGTACCAGAAAAACAGACATTTTGGCTATTTTCTGCCCTGCCACAAGAGCTGGAGCCAGGCAGCACTGGAGTGTCAGTGTCCTGGCAGACATGAGCTTCTTGAATGTGGGGCAGGGTGCTTTGGGTTAAAGCAAGACAGGCATGTAGGATAGTTTGTTACTTACTCGTTATGCTCTGCTGCATGTGAAGAAAAAGCAAATGTATGTTTCCTAGAGAAAGTCTGGCAAGAAGGAGAAGCAGCAGCCGGTTCTTAGGGTGAATCTGATCAGTGACTCCAATGCGCATCAGGATTTGGCTTAGTTTCCTCTCCAGCCTCATCCCACCTTTGAAGTGTTAGATCCTAAAACACCAGAAGCCATAAAGCTATGTTGTAACCTTGTCCCATCATGTCTTTGTTGAGAGAGGAATTGCACGTCCCTCCTGTTTGTAATATTTACAGCCTGTTTGTAGTATTTCTATCCTGCCTGCAGGATGGCAGTACTGACTTTGTGCTGTTTCTTTCTTCCCTCATTTTTAGCCACATCTATCCTAAAGAAATCCAAGCGACTAAAGAAGAACAATGTGGAGTTTGACCGGGTCACTGTGTTTTACTTCCCACGCTGCCAGGGGTTCACAAGCGTGCCTAGTCGCGGGGGCTGTACCCTGGGGATGGTGAGCAAACACAGCTCCTCCCGGCAGTTCACACTAGCCGAGTTTTCAAAGGAACAGGAAAGCGTTCGTCGAGTGAAACTGGAAGAGAAATTAAAAGAGGAGAAGTTGGAGGCATTGAAATGGAAAGTGAGTAGGAACATGGGGCTGTGTTGATGAGGAGCTGGTGGATGTCAGTTAATCGCCATTCTTTCATAGGAGCCTCTCTGGGACCTGGGGGCATTGGTTCTTAACCCTGTTTGGGTCCCAGAAAAACACAGACTCCTGTGTGGGATTTTCAGCTCAGTTCTCCACCTTTGAAAAGTGATGGAAAAGACCCTGAGCTCCATGTCAGGTGTCTGTCAGGTCTCTGGGGGCTCTGACACAGATGTTGGTCCCGTCATCCACCAGCATGGGGGACAGAAATTTCCTTTCTTGTTTCTCCTGACCTTTGGGTGCTGATGGCTCTTTGTGCCCAACGCATCCCTAATGCTTTGCCTATTTTTCTTGCCCTTAGCTAACCATGAATGGCACAAAGGAGTCAGAGGAGGCCAACCAGCTCACTATTGAAGACATCTCTGACGATGACATTGACGTCAGCAATGTGGACCTGGAGGATGGCTTCTTCCTCCAGCCCTACCCTGCCAAGAAGAGACGTGCACTGCTGAAAGCCGTGGGAGTGAAGAAGATCGACAAGGAGGAGAAGCGGGAGCTGCACAACATCCGTCTGTCCCGGGAGGACTGCGGCTGTGACTGCCGGGAGGTCTGCGACCCAGAGACCTGCAGCTGCAGCTTGGCGGGCATTAAATGTCAGGTACTGCCCTCGCCTCTGGGCATGGGGGAAAAGCCGTGGCTCCAGCTGACGTCTGTGTTATAGCAGGAAGGGTTTGAGCAAGTGGGATACATTTAGGACAGCCCGTAAAATACATCTGTTCCCATCTGTGCTCAGAGCAAAGCAGGCAAGAAAAGCTCTTGGAGATGCTCCCCAGGCTGCAAAGCAGACGCTGCTCAGAAGCATCCGATTCCCAAATCACACGTGCAGCCATCCCCATGCTGCTGCTGCAGCCATGGGGATGTGCCCGCGCCTGCAGCATGAACGCACCCGCGCGTTCTGTCCCCATGACAATTGTACCTGCTTGGTCTCCTGTTGGAGATTGGCCACGTGGGAATGTCTTTGCAAATGAAAGCTTCTCGCTCCTCACGTGAGGCTGTGATTTCTCTTCCTCCCCCTGCTTTTATTTTTAGTTCTATTTCCCCTTGGTGTGTCACAACTCCCAGCATGTGCAGGCAAACGTGGGAGTGCCAGCTGAGTGTCAGCCCACAGCTAGCTGTGCAGACCACCTCTGTATTCCATTAGCTTATTACATGTTATTTGTTATGGGTGCCTGCCCAGCTGTGCCTGGGGAGCCGTATCCCATATTCAGGGTGCCGCTGGCTCCCTTGGGGCTGTGGTTGCAGGCTGGGGCTGGTGTAGGGTGGGTGTGCACAGGCAGGTGGGTGCACACAGGAGGACGGGTGCTCCATGAGTGGGACACAGCCCCCCTCTAGCGGCTGCTGCTAGCAGGGACATAAAGGTGCTGCAGATGCCTGTTGGGCAATTTGTCCTTGTCTTGGCGAGGGGCAGAAGTGGATCACATATTAAATATCATGATGCAATATATAAAAAACTCACGTTTGCCTCTTTATGTCTTCTTTTGGAGCATTATATTTTGCTTTTTTGAAATCTTTTAACTTCAGTTTTACTGAAATCCAACTTTTTTATGACAATCCTTCAAAAGAACAAGGTGCCTTTTTTATTTATTTTATTATGCTTTTGTAGCCTGCTTTTAAACCCCTCAGCTGTTAACTTGGTTCCTCAGGGTGGGTGAGTTGTGGGTGCTTTCAATTCTGTGCCACCAGGTTTGGTCCTAACCCTCCACCTCTGCTTCTTCCCATGCCAGATGGATCACACCTCCTTCCCCTGTGGCTGCACTAAGGATGGCTGTGGCAACACTGAGGGCAGGATCGAGTTCAACCAGGCCCGCGTGCAGACCCACTTCATCCACACCATCATGAAGCTGGAGCTGGAGAAGCAGCAGCAGAACAGTGAGAAGGTGGCAGAGGCCGAGCCCCCCTTTCGGGAACGGCTCCCACAGTTGGGATGTGCAACAGGGAAGGGCTCTTTGGAGGAGCGTGCGGTGCCGCTGGCACCCGCCTTCCAATTCAGCCCTGACCTGGAGGCCTTGGGGGAGAACAGCTGCAGCAGTGACATGACAGACTCCTCTATCTCCTCCCACCCCAGTGAGGACCTGGAGGAGCCCTACGAGAGCCTCCCCTCTGACAAATCCCAGTCTGACGTGGATGACGATGGCTTGGCACGCATCCTCCACTTCAACGACTCAGATGCCGAGGAAGAGGGTGGCCATGGTCAGGATGACCTGAGTTGCTTCCACCCCACTGACTTTTTCATTGAGGACCATGGCAACGAGCCCAAGCCTGTCCCTGGCCACTTGTCCCACCTCTCCGAGTGCCTGGATGAGAATGCCAACCAGGATGGTGGCGGTTTGCTGGAGGATGCTGCTCATGCGCGGTGCGATGGACTGTCCTGCTGCGCCTCATCCCCTGTTGAGCCCTGCTCCAAGAGCTATGCTGACCTCAGCCTTTCCTCTGACTCCTTGGATTTCTTCCAGTCCTTCTCAGACTATAACTTGGGACCCCTTTACAACTCCTTAAAGGAGTACGAGAACCTCGATAACTTCTCAGCGTTACAGTTTCAGTTGCCTAATTTTCCAGGTTTCCCACAAGCCGGAGATCAGGGCTCCTGTTTCTTGGAGTCCCTTATCGGTTTGTCCGAATCCATTCCCGAAACCCCAGCCCCTTTCACAGACAATCAACTTTTGGAGGATGCCATCAAATCATCGCTGATGGAGACGGTGAAAGTGTGAAATGCCCGTGTGGCTCGAGCAGCAAGGAACAGCCTGAAGGAAAACCGAAGCGGGCAAACTTGCACCAAAAGGATGATGCGTTACTCAAAAATAAGGAGGAAAAAACAAACAGGAAAGGACTTTCTAAGCAAAGAGACTATTTTTGGTCTTTATAGAACGTGGACGTTTTGACATACTGCAGCTACAATCAGTTCTCTCACTGTTTGTGCAAAACTTTCTAAACTTTCATGATGGGGTGGGGTGGGGAAGGGAGGGAAAAAGACTTTTCACGTGTGAATTTCCTTGTGTTTTGTATGAAAAGACCCGTTGAGAAATACTCCTCGCTGACATTGCCAGTCGTACACGCAGCCCCTTCTAGAAACGTTTCATCAGTGTCGCAGGAACTTTTTAAGACAACTTTTTGAGGCTGTATTTATTGCGAAAATTTGTGGTTTTTGCGTTAGGCTTAGCCCAACACGCTCTTGCGCTTAAATCGGACAAGGTTTACAGAAGAGATCCATACACTATATACATAGTCATTCTTCATCTATTTATTGCAAATTCCAGAATTTAACTAGCCACCGAAGCTTGAACTAGCATGGAACCTTATTTAAATTGGTGATACCTCAGATGTATTATGTGCACAATCATATTTTTTTTTGCATAATATATCTGTATTTATTTATTTTCTACCTGTAGTACATGAATAGCACTGTGGTTTGTCAATGACCTGGAAGGGCAATAATGTCTTCAGCAGCACCCATCCTATAGATGACCATGGTTTTTGTGAGTCTGAAAGATGTTGGCTGTTTGGTCTTCACTTCACGTTTCCAAAAGAGCCGAATGCAAGCGGCTGGGAGGGATGGGACAAATGTTTGTTCAACGTCCTTTGGTTTCTATCAGTAGACGTGATGATGGTGTCTGATCTCCATAATACTGTGATGGAGAGCACAACACACAAAACCTTAAACTATTCAAGAAATCACATGAACTAGCTCTAAACAAACAAAAACAACCCAAACCCTTTTTATAAATTATTTAATAACTTATTTAATCTCCTAAGGATTTGGCCATGAGATCTTTCCTGATCAATTATGGTGCCTGAATATGCAGAGGAACTGTTAGCAAGAGTGGGGATGTAACTAGAAAGACCTTTGCGGCCCCAGGGGGGTCTACGGGAGAGCAAAGCCAACAACAGCAACACTGTGCTCACGCTCCTCAGCGAGTGCTCCCCAACATCAAGGGTATCACAGCTCCAAAATCTAGTGGGTCAGACTATTTATACTATATATTTTTTATATAGGTAAAGCAGGTAAATCAAGTAAAAGAGGTGGATATGAAGGTTATTGGGTTATTTATCTTTTTGAGTATGGTTTCAGAGGGAAGAAAGAATAGCACCTGAAAAGAAAGCTTGAAAAGCTTGAAAGCTTTTGGGTCTTAGAGATTACCGTGTTTAGGAAGAATATTAGAGGCCCTCTTGGCCTTCTGTTATTTAAATCAGTCTGAGAACATGACACTATTTGGCCATGAGATGTAACTGGACATAAAATCTGTACGTCAGTGAGACACTAAGTGCCTGCGCCAGTGGTATAGTAAAAAACCAACAATGGCTTTGAAACTTACCAGCTTTAAATTCCATCTTGGAAAATGTGAGATTTGGTGATGGGAGTGATCCCTGGCATTACTGGTACTGAGGGAGGTGGCAGCTTTGGCGTCCCAGCCCTGCTGCCATGGGAAGCGGGGTGGTGGGCTGTCCTGGTTTTGGAAGCTCCTGGAGGTGCGGAAACACGCAGACAGGGGGAAAACCCCAAAATATGTATTTGAGGATATTTCCATTGGCTGAACTGTTTATATCCCTGACAGCAGGGATGGTGATGCTCTTGGGTACCTGCCATTTCTGCCAGCAATTTAGGGAGCTTCTGGCGTACGAATATGGTGAAGGCTGGGTTGCTTGGGTGTTTTTAATCATTATTATTACTATTTAATTGTACATCTTCTCTGGTATTGAGCCGGTCAACTTGGAAGCGGAGCTGGCCTGCTGTGGCTGTGAGCGGGTGCTTGCCCTGTGCTCGCTGCCTCATCCTCCTGCGAAGCATCACCCCCGGAGACCTCCCCGCCGGGCAGGAGGGTGACTGTAGGAATACTACTGGCAGATGGAGGATTTCCTGGACATATATATATATATAATTATTGTTATTATTATTATTGTTATTTTTTGTTGTTGTCCTTTCTTTAGACTGAAAAATCCCCTTCAGTTATCTCCTAGATGGTAGTTTCTATCCTTCAGACTGCATCAAAAATACTGACAGGTGAAAGTCTGGTACCATTCTGTATTTATTGGCACTAATATATTTTATAACATTCCTAGATTTCTCTGCATATATATATATTTATATATATAAAATATATGCATATATTTTATATATATATACACACACACACTTTTTTTAATGAATGACCAGGATAGACTCCTGCCTTTGTGGATTCTTTTTTTTCTATAATTTATTCTTTTTATTTGTGTTGGTGCCAAAAAAATTTAAAAAAAAAAAAAGAAAGAAGATTTTTTTAATCTTTTTTTTTTTCCCCAGGGCACTGAATTGTAAATATATATATATTTTTTTTTTCCTTCTTGGTATCTGTGTAAAAAGTTGCCTGTTAAACAGTTTAAAAACTGGGTATTTATTGACACAATCTGTAATTATCTAATGTATTGATTGAAACGCTTTGGTTTCAACATAGCTTTATTTTAGCTTTCTTTGTGTATATATTGTGATTATATGTTGCTTAAAGGTACAAGTTAAAAAAAAATGCTTTATTTTTACCTTATCCATTTGCATTTGTTTATAAGAAAGCATATTTGTCTACAGCTGCTGTCTCTCATTTCATCAAAGCAATATGAAGAAATTTCCATTACACTTTCAATAAAAGAATTCTGTTTGAATACGGCAGCGTCTTCACCCTGTTTATCCTTCACTGGGGCTCAAAAGTTTGGATGATGGGGGTGTGTTTGCTGTGTTGCTTGTTGTATGTTGTAGTTGTCCCTTTTTTGTTTGTTCTTCTGCTTTTCAACCCCTTTTGAAGCTAATGGGTGCTCTGGGGTTCCCACCCCAAGTGTTGAGATGGGAGCGTCCTACCAGGGCTGCCTGGTGACCTCCAAGAGGCTTCTGCTGAGCTTGGGGATGCCCATTCTCTTCTGAGCCCCCCAGAAGCAGCCCAGGGAAGAGCGTCCCCATGCCCTCGCATGGGGAAAAGGCATGGAGGGAGCCTGTAAGGGTGAGCACCAGCAGAGGGCCTGTCCCACAGTGAGAAACCAACCCTAGAGTCAGTTCCTAGAGCAAAGGGGACATCATCCCTGGAGGAGGCATGGAGCCAAGGCAGCCCATCAATCTCTGCACAGCCCTCCTTCATGCGTGGCTGCTGGGTATGCAAAGCGGGGGACTTCCCAGGTAGCCTCCAAGGTGTCCCCCTGACCACCACAGCACTGATGTCTCCTCAACACTGAAATGTAGCGGGGAACACTACCAGAGCCCTGGGAGGTCACACACTCTTGGGGTAGCTGGAGATGCACAAGGGGTGCCCCGAAGTCACTTTGAGTTCACCCAGAGATGGGTTTCATTGCAGAAGAGCACGCAATGCCAGCCCCTTTCTAAGTTTAAAAGAGCACATTTTGGCTGGGAGGGAGGCTGGGCTGGCAAGAGCAGTTTGCACCAAGGCTGGGACTGGAAGGGACCTTTCTGGCAATTTGCTTTATGAATTTGAGGGCAAAAATGTGATGCAAAGCCTTGGCAGAGCAAGATCCATGGCCTGGAGAGCAGCTCCTGAAGTTCCCAGCGTGTTTCTGGCTGCTCAACAGCAATGTCCCCAGCACAATCAGCTTGCAGTGGCATGTGACAATTGTCCTGATCAAGTCACTTCCTGCTCCACCAGTGTCACTTGTGTGACAGAAAGCACTTGTTCCTTTTTCCCTTTAGAAAAGGTAAAAATCAGTGCATAGGCCTGGGGTCTGGCTGTGTTGTTTCCTGAGCTTATTTGGCTTGTGGATGGTGGCTGCCCCTCTCTATAGGACGACGGAAAAGACAGCAGTCATGGCAGCATCCTCATCACATAGAAACATTTAGGAGAAATCTTGGGAAACCCTTGTAAAAGCCTGGAGACCCCTTTCCCTTGCTGGCTACAAACCATTTCTCATCACCTCATGGCACCCCTGGGGCCTGGAAAGATGCAGCCAAAAAAGGAGCATCACCATGATCCTGCACCCCAGGGAAAAAGCAGAGAAAATACACCTTGTCCTGGCAACAGCAGGGAAATAAGAAGGGAGTGAGGATGTGAGCCAGCCCATGGTGCAAAGGAAAAGCTGAATACAACCCAGAAACCTGGATGGGGAAACGCACACCTATCCCATGGACTTGCGTCCAGCAGCACGGGCATAAATCATAACCACTGGCATTGACCTGAAAGTGAGGGAAATTGGACCACAAGTGCCACTGTCTAGTTTTCCATCGGGAATCTATTTTTGAAGGTTGCCATCTGCCCCAGAGCAGAGAGGCTCAATTAATTGAATAAACTATTTGTTACAAATTATTTGCTGGGCCATAAAAGCAGCAATACTGCAAAGAGGCCTGTCCATGGCTGGTTGGTGAAGCCTGGCCTCCGTTTCCCCACCCAGAAGGCTATGTTTGGTTGTGGTGTTGTTTCTTTTATGGGATTTATGCCTGTAATTCCCTCATCTGATTGGGATGGGAAGAACCCCCAGCATACAGCCGCTGCACTGGTGGGGGTTTGGCTTATGGTGATGACTTTACGCCATGCCGTGGCAAAGGGCATCGTGGTGAGGGGTTGTGCCACCCCCCAAGGGACAGTGTCGCATCCCACCAACCAGCCTTTGTCATGGGCATCTCCTTGCAAAAGCAGCAGTGTTTGTCACAGCCTCTTTGTGCCAGAGGAGTTCATGTTTGCTTTGAAAATAGAGGCAGGAGAAGCCCTGGAGGAGTTTCCCTGGCTGTTTGGGGACCATCTCTCTGCAAGGTGCTTGTGTTAAAGCCATGAACACTGATTTTATAGGGCTGCACCTTAAAAGGGGTGAAACCAGGTGCAACCTTTGTTTTGTTCCCTGGCTGTGGCAGGGTTGAGGACAGCTGACAGGGCCAGGTTGGATGAGGCCTTGAGCAGCCTGCTCAGGTGGAAGGTGTCTCTGCCCATGGCAGAGGGGTTGGAACTGGATGAGCTTTAAGGTCCCTTCCAAACCAAACCATTCCGTGATTACATGATTCTATGACTTTCTGCCCCAACCCGGTGGCACGGAGCTGGGACTCATGCTCCGTTCAACAGCAGGCAGTGGTGCTTCTTCCCATCCCCAGGAATCAGTGGTTCACTGACCCCAGTTAAACCCATCTGTGCACTCCCCACCTTGCTTAGGGCTTCATCACCCCCTTTGTTTTCATTCATTTTCTGTTCTCCCCCCATACAGCCACCCTGCTGACCTTGCTGGTTACACCCGGAGGCTCCGAATTACTCATCGCTCGCTTTCGTTTCGTTTTCAGGTGCCTTCATGCGCTGAACCATGTGTGTAGCCACCAGACTGGAAAGCATTTCTCTCCCAGTGGCAGAGCAGCCTCCGGAAAAGGGATGAGTCATTTTGACGACCCACGGCCAGCAGGGAC
>WTXV02054335.1:0-10016 GCA_009823435.2 Nymphicus hollandicus | reverse complement strand
AAGCATTTCTCTCCCAGTGGCAGAGCAGCCTCCGGAAAAGGGATGAGTCATTTTGACGACCCACGGCCAGCAGGGACGGGGACCGGGACAGGCTGTGACACGGGACAGGCTGTGACACGAGGCTCAGCTCCTGCAGAGCTGGCGCAGTGCGGGAATGCGACACCCAAGGACTTTTCTCGGCAGACACAACCATAAAGTGAAGAGTAGGATGGACTTTATCTCCGGCAGGGAATAAACTAACCATGGAGCTCCGGGGCAAGGCGAGGGCAGGGGTGTTGGCTCTGCAGCAGTGGGGATGTTTCCATAGGGACAGATCCTGCGTGCGAAGGGCTTGTGTCCACTTTGAATGCAGCTGGGATGAAATACCTTTTCTCATCGCTTGTCTGCTTGATTGATAGAAAAGAAAGGCAGGTTTGCACTGCGTGGCCAAGCAGCGTGGCACTGCAGGGGGGTAAGGTTGCCCCAGGGCTTCTTCAAAGGTCATAAAAGCATTCCAGTTGGTGCTCTGCATCCCTGCTGGATCCAAGACCTCTGTCACTGTGACAGGCACTTTCTCTGCCCATGCACGTCCATTTTTCATGGAATTGAGCAGAAGTTTGCAGGTGCTGAGGCTTTAACTCAGACCTAGAGGTTGGCTCAGCTTTTCCATTAAAAAGGCACTGCAGAATTGGCAAGAGTTGACACATTCCTGTGGCCCATTTGAGTTTTAGTCTGTCAATGCTGTGGGATGGGGGGAAACACAAAGTTCAGCTCTTGTTCCTTATTCTTTGGGGTAATGATGTTCGACATGACAGGAATCCTCATTGCACCATAAGGAAGCGTCCTCTCCACCAAATCAACCCAAATTACACATCAAATTAAACACAGTTTCATTTCTGCGCCATGTTAGGGCCTCTCTGTGGTCATCATCTCCGGAGGAGCTGTGAGTCTCCAGCATCTGGGGGAACGGGTGACGCTAAATGCACTGAATAAATGTAAGTATTCCGGCTTCAGTGATTTCCCTGCACTAAACAGTAAAATTCCAGTTTTGACAGAGCCCTGGCTAAAGTGGGACTCCACTTTAGCAGCTAATAGGGAGAACTGAGTTTTCTGTTTCACAGCCATGACCATTAGGGGTTTTCAGTGCTGCTCAATCCACACGTTTCCATCAGCTTGTTTTATACCGCTAAACCTGCTGCTGAGTGAATGGCGGTATTGCCATCTACTGGGCAGCTGTCTCCTCCCAACCTCTCAGATAGCCAAATCGCTCTTGGGCAATGCTTGCCTCCTCTGTAGGACCACAGACACCACGTAGCTCACTGACATAGCATACCAAAATAAAAATTAAATTAAAATAAAATACAAAATAAAATAAAATAAATAAAATAAATATAAAATAGGACTTGAATGGCCATCTCGGGCCTAGAAGAGAGGAGGAGATGCCCTGGGGCCTGGCTGTGCTTCCGTGCCTGGCCTAATGCACACATCCACAGCTGTGGGAAACCATCTCTAGAAGGTAAATGGTCAAAAAACCCATGGATACACCTATATTTTGGCCAGGGAAGCTGAGTGAGGGACCAAAATGCTTGTGGATGACTCAATCACATGGGCATGAAACCCACCAAAGGGGGAATATCTGTAAACAGAGAGCTCTATTTTGGTACGAGCATGGAGGCTGTGAATACAATTAGGTCAGTCCAGCTGAGGAGGCAGAAAGGCTCAAGATGGCCTAGGGACCAAATTCCCTGGGGATCACACAAGGCAAATGCCAGGGTAAAACCTTACAGGAGAATTCTGCCTTCAGGATGAATAACATAAAAGGATCTGTTCCACTGAGACAGACTGTGTAGGAAACTATTACCTGTTATACTTCCCTGGAAATAAATACTTGGCTACTACTTTGGAGTAAATAGAGATGAGAACTTAATGGTCTTTAAGTGCTTTTCATAGTCAAAGCATCCCAAAGTGCTTTCTTGTAATTAAGGTTGGATTGCAGTCAGGAGGCAAATGACCCCCTTTTAGTCATACTCCCAAATACCCATCATTTTTGCCTACAAGTGAACAAGGGAATGATTGGGTGGAGTGGAACAATTTCGACTAGAGATTTTGGGAATTATTCTGATAAAGGATGGCAGCCCCAGGGTAAGATTTAGATGAGATGTCTACAACCAGAACATCTCTGTTCAGCTGCGCTGTGATTGAGGGCCCCATTGCTGAGCTCATCTGCGTGACTTTAAAGGTACCCATCTCTGTTGTGTTTTGGGACAGTTGAGATGCTCAAGGGTATGAAGACATCCCCATGGGGCTGCTAGAAATAACACCGGACCTCAGGAGAGCTGTGTACCTTTGATGCAGCCAGGATGGGATGGGATATCCTCAGACATCCCTAATGGCACTGGTCACTATATTTGATCCCTGCATGCCCAAGCTGACTTTCACAGCATCTACAACCTTACCTCCCCAAATAGCTCAAGGTATAGCCAGTCCTACACCACATCGGAGCATCCTATACCTGGTGGGACCAGCCCCAGGCAAGAAGTTTCCTGTTGCTGCAGTTGTCTTCTACTTCTGCTCCCCATAAAGGCATGAGGAGCATCAGTTTTCCAAAATCTAGTTCATTCTCTGGTTTAGCTGCATCCTCACCACCCACATTTGGAGAAAAGGATGGAAATACGTATGAGCATTATAGTATTGCTACTGTGCCCAGCTGTGTTTTCCCAATACTGCTGGATATCATACAGCTGTGACACTCAGTATCTTCACACAGTAAAGCCTGCACAAAGCACTGCATTTTCCACAGGCTTCCCAAGGTGTGCTCCTGGGATCACAGCCTTGCCTGGCAGCACTGTGGAACAAGTAGCTCTAGCAAGGCTCTTGGATAGCGAGAGGTAAATGAGGTTCAGGAGAAGCACATTCATCCTGCCATGCTCGCTGCCAGGCGATCGCCTCCCTCTTATCCTACGCAATAAATCATGGCTGAGCAGCACAAGCTGTTCCTGTCATCGAAATGTGGAAAGAAACACTCCTCTTGGCACCAGGGATGTGATAATGACCCTGAATTAGAGCTGTACATCTCCAGCACCTGATTCTCCTGCTCCTGTGGGTACAGCCTGATGTTTCTCCTCCTGGCTATTGCAGGAACAGATCCAGGTCTTGCTCACGCAGAGGTAGAATTTAAAGGAGCAATTGCCTGGCTTTCAAAGCAGCCTGTGACAAGAGGTTTCAAGCACCTGATGGCCACAGCTGCCCCGTGGAACCCAGGGGCAGTTGCACGCCTGCAAGCAGAAGCAGGGGCAGCCCATCACTGCTGTCACATCAGGGGATGAACAGAGGATGGCTGTGGTGTTTTGGGTTGTGTCAAGGACATTCAAACTCATTAAATTGTTAACATGGTCCCAGGAGTGCTTTTGGCCCAGGAAGCAGCAACATCCCTGATGGTTCCCAGCTCTGTGCAGCCCAGGGCAGGGATGGGGGCTGATGAGAGTTTGGGACCCTTCATAACATCCCCAAATCCCCCCGTGGCCTGTGCATGGAGCACACAGAGTTAGATGCCAAGCCCAGTCATCAGGCACTGAAAAACCACCATGGAATATAATACTTTAGTTCTCAGCATCCGAATAATTTGGGAAGTGGTTTGAGTGGCTTCCTTTAAAAATCTCATTTCCCAAATCCTTTGATGTGTGTCTTTTTAATTCCTTCTGAAATTCAAAGGGAAAGACTTGAATATAGACAGGCCAAGATTTCAGATGCCAGCTCCTGTCACTCTAAGTGCTTTTGTAAGGGACATTAGTCCATCACTGAGCCTAACAAATCCAGGCTTTTTAAGGATAAGTTAAATATTTGTACTTGCCATAGCAGCAGCAATCACACATGCTGTCTGAAAAGGAGCAAGAGTGGTTCACTAGTATTAAGGAGCAGGAAAGATGAGATTCAGGGGGGGGGTTAACTTGCAAGGGGGATTGCCAGAGCTCTGAGAGCTCAGGAGACACTGCCAAGTTCAGTCCAATAAAGCACAGGGCCAAAAGTACAGCTGGACTCCACTCCTTTACAAGCCTTAAGGAAAGCGCTGCTGGTTTTGTTTTCATTTGTGCTTGCTGTAATAAGGAAGATTTATCCGGTTGCAAATCAGACCTCTGGATAGCAGCGGCGAAAAGCAGCTCCTGTTTGTCAGTGCTTATCTGTGTGTCTGCAAGCAAACACGAAGTTACAGAGGGCAAGGCTGCGTACATGCCATTTTATCATCCTCAGCCTATGAAACTTCGTTAGCAGTGGGTGATAACCTTATCGGGTATTCCTTCGGTTTGCCAATGCCCTCTAGTGGCTTTGGGACAGAAGAAAAGTGCATTCCCCCCCAAAAAAAAGAGGATTTTGCAAAAATACTGTTATTACACTGGTATGTGGAGGGTCTGGAAGAGATGGAGCATAGGTACTTTAAAATGGAAAAAGAGCTCAAACTCCTTCATTCATAAATGCTCATCTCACACACAGCAAAATGGGGAGAGGGAAGGGTGAGGGATTCCCGGTGTATTCCTAGAAGATGGTTTTGTAGTTCATCAGAAGACAAATCTTGCTTTATAGTGCACGTACATCTCCCTCTCTTCCTCCTTCCCTCCCTTCACAGACCCTGCTGTGTGTCTAATAGGAGCACAGCTTTCCTTTGGAAATGTTATACACTGAGATAGGCTTGCCCAGCTGGCTGGAGTATGGGCCCCGGCATGCCTAGCAGCACAGGGGATTGTTTTACACTGAATTTATTGCTCCCTCACTAGAAAAGCACCCTCCAGAAATGCCCTTTTCTGTGCATTTACTCTTAGAAAACTGATTCTAAAAATAATCGTCCTGCACAGAGGGCATTTAAGAATAGGTCAGATGGATCGTGCTTTCTGCGGGTTGAGTTTGCCAATACACTTGAGGTAGATGCCCTCTGTATGAGCAGCACTACACTGAAGCGGTCTGTTTGTAGACTAGACTAGACTAGACTAGACTAGACTAGACTAGACTAGAATAGAATAGAATAGAATAGAATAGAAATCTAGTATTTCAGTTGGAAGGTACCGACAATGATCATCTAGTCCAACTGCCTGACCAATTCAGGGCTGACCAAAAGTTAAAGCATGTTACTAAAGGGCATTGTCCAAACACCAAGGTCAATATCACAGCTTTAATGGGATACAGGTTAAAGACACTATGAAAAGCCTGAATTAGTCATAAACCGTATGCCCTCACTCACGTTTTGTCACTTACGCACTTCTATTTATGCAGGTCTCTAGCCTCAGGCGTGATGATAGACAAGCACCTTGCAACATAATTAATCAACCCTTACAGCTACTACAGGTGTCAGGAAAACGCAAGCCTTTAAGAGAGGATAGGCATGGCACAGACTGATAAAAGGCTAATGTCTCCCCAAAATATCCTACTCCTTCAGAGGCACCCAACCTCAGGGTGAATTTTAGAACCCTCTGTGGACAGGTGTGTCTCTGAGGGGGGATTTAAGGCAGTGCCTTGGCATTTCCTTGTTGGCTTTCCTTCATAAGATGCAAACAGCGGTGTGACTGCTGGCAAGCCTCTGAATCTGCTATACATCCTGGATCCATCCACAAGGCCCATCTTTCCCGTCTGGGGCAAAACAGGGCTGAGTTCATCCACATGGACACTGTGTAACACTTCCAAGAGAGGGTAATACTCAGCGCCACCGACCCTCAAGGGATTGTGCTCACCCAGAGCCACTTGGTAGGCTGTTCCTGGTGGCCTGAAAACAAGTCTCAGAATAATTAATGTAAAAACTACTCCCCATTCCTAGCTTTGCAGTGTAATTCTTGCACCACTGAGACCTTCCACCAATGTAATTATTTCTAAAGCACCTTCCACCAGAGGATTTCCAGCGGACTGTAGCTGAACAGTCTTAGAAATTGCAGTTTGCTGGCAAAGCAAGCGAATGTGCAGCATCAGCAAATACAGTGCTGAGCTGGGTCTTAAACAAGAAAGTTCATTTTGCATCTCTGCATCTGTCTGAAACAGAGTGTGAAGGATCAGCTTGTTGCACTTTGTTGTAAGTACATTCACTAAAGGCAAGAGTAATTAAAGAGGGGTGTTCATTTACTGGTATCACACTGTACTGTTTAGGTGGTGCATGTCAGACATGATGCAGAGCAACTTGTACAACATGGCCCACGAGCTAGGAAACATGCCTTTTGTTCAATCTTTCCATTTCTGTGCAGGTTTCTTAGGATGAAATCCCATTCAAAAACTCACATACATGTAAATGCACCTCCTCTTATGCAAATCAGCAATCAGCTTAATTTCCGCTCCCAGGAAGTCAGCATTTAATATGTAAAATCCAACAGAGTTTTCCAGTTCCCCTGATTAAGTGCACAGCAAGATGTCCAGCTGTGCACAGAATGGCACCAGTGGGGAGCTCAGAGGATGAGAAGGGTCTGGCTCTGTCTGCAACAAGAATGAGGAGCAGAACAGGAGATCTAATGCTTTTTATCCTACTCACATGCTGAGGCAATAGGCAGCAGTCATGACCCATTTGCTTCTGATAAGGGTTCCACCACAAATATGAGAGCAGTACACCGGGTGGCCCAGATTAGCAATCTGAGGAGATTTTGTTGTACGACCTGGGTCAAACAACAACATATTTTATACCCAAGCTGTGCCGTGCCTCTGCAGAAACAGTGTGTGTGGCTTTGGAGAGTGGAAGCTCCCCTTAATGGCTCTAAGCTGAAAGAGCATAGATTTAGATTAGGTATTAGGAAGAAGTTCTTCCCTGTGAGGGTGGTGAGGCACTGGCATAAGTTGCCCAGAGAAGCTGTGGCTGCTCCATCCCTGGCAGTGTTCAAGGCCAGGTTGGATGGGGCTTTGAGCAACCTGGGCTAGTGGAAGGTGTCCCTGCCTATGACAGGGGGTTTGGAACTGGCTGATCTTTGAGGTCCCTTCCAACCCAAACCATTCTGTGTTTCTCTGCACTTTGTCGTACAAAAGCCCACACTGCCCACGTCAACAGCGTTACTCGAGCACATTCTCCACTTCAACGGGATCTCAGAGCTTGCATTTGAAGGTTTGCATGCCTGCTAAATTCTTACATCCAACCATATTACAAGATCACCTTTAAGGACTTTTTATCCTAATCTATCTAATAAGCCATGTCTGAATTTGTGATTAATACAATTTATCTACACTCATAACCTATTAAACTGATGAAAAATGTTCTCTGTGTGGGAAAAAGGGGGAGCTGTGAACTAGTCAAGGTAGAGCCCAAGGATACACAAACACCTCCACACTGTATAGTTCCCACAGGGCCATGAATCAGAAAAACCCCTGATAAACTTGGAGTGCTCTCAGGTCAAGTCAAGAACAAAGTAGTACAAACCCAGGCTCAAGAAGCCAACACTTCAGACTAGCAAGTGTTGATGCACATGTTGTATTCCCTTGTAAGAAATTTGTCTGTCAGTCCAGCTGTCTGCTAATCTATGTAATATGAACTGATATTTGTCAGCTAGATAAAAAGAGTAATAACAAACAGGGAGAAGTGTAACCACTGAGGGTGGTTCAACCTTGGCTGGATATTTAAACTGACCTTGGCTGGACATGCTGATCCTTTTTTAGGATCCTTTTCTGCACCTTGTTCCCTGCTGAATGAGTTTTCCTCTGCCTGCCTGTAAATGCTGGCTCTCAGTGGCAGGAGCGGAGGTAGGAAGCAGGGATAAGGCCAAGGGAGGTGCTGCAGCTGGAAGAAACCTGGGCTGTCTCTGAGGAATAGAATAGGTCCCACAGTTACAGAAGGGTTGAGGTTGGAGGCCTGAAGGTCATCTGGCCCAGCCCCCTTCCTCAAGCAGGGCTACCTGGAGGTGGTTACATCCAGACAGCTTTTGAATGGAGATTCCACAATGTCCCTGGGCAACCTGTGCAAGTGCTCAGTCACCCTTACATTGAAAATGTGTTTCTTGATGTTCAGAGGGAACCACCTGTGTTTCAGTCTGTGTCCATGGCTTACAGACTTGTCACTGGGCACCACTGAAAAGAGCCTGGCTCCATCCTCTTTGCACCTTCCCTTCAGGTATTTATACACAGTGAGATCCTCCCTGACCCTTCCTTTTTCCAGGCTGAGCAGTCCCAGCTCTCTCAGCCTTTCCTGATACGTAAGGTGCTTCAGTCCCTTTGTCATCTTTGTGACCCTTTAGAGGACTCTCTCCAGCATGCCCATGTCTATCTTGTACTGGGGAGCCCAGAACTGGACCCAGTACTCCAGGTGTGACCTTTCCAGTGCTGAGCAGAGGGGAACAATCACCTCCCTTGACCATGCTATGCCTTATGCAGCCCAGAGTACCATTTTCCTTCTTTGAGGCAAGGGTGCACTGCTGGGTCATGTTCAGCTTGGTGCGTATCAGGACTGGCCATCCGCCCAGGTATGACAATGGAATCCACCATTCACAGAATAGATACGGTAGTACCAGAACCTTTTCCATATTATCCCAACAGTCCTCTTTTACAAATCGTTTTCATTTTACTGGAAGCCATAAAAAGTTCAGGGTGATATTTCAGCACTGAGACCTTCTTTAAGCTGTTGAATACTTTTTCCCCCTTGCATCATAGATCATTTTTAGCTTCCAGTTAGTTTTGGCTGGGAGGTGAGAAAGCAGCCTCCTAACCAAACAGTCTCTTCACTCACTTTCACTACATTCATCATTCTTGTTAGACCTGGCAAACTCACTCATTTTCCATTGCTAATCTACTTTTCCAAAGACTTTATGTGTTCCCTAAATGCAATTTTGTTGAAGAACATTGTTGTTTGTTTATTGTCCTTTTGGACATCATGCCATTTAGCTTGAGTAATTGTCTGTGATCTGTACCCTACAGCAGTGTGTATGGTATCATACACATTTTGCAGCTGAGTGGCTTTGATGTTGGGCTGTGTTGTAATGCCCCAAGGAGAAATAAATTACACTGAGCATGATGAATTACAGCTGTTTTCAGAATTCCTCCACTTCAGGCATTGTTTTAGCATACAGCTCTTGAGGGACTGTCTGTGTTTTGCTCTGGGCTCTACATATGTGGTTTGTGGAAGAGGGGAACCCAAGGGACATACGTGAATGGAGAGAGGGGAGTTCAAGCATTGGGACTGGGAAGCTGTTCCATGTACAAGCACTTGCCAGGATGAAAAAAACCTTAAATTTATGATTTAGGAGTTTAGCTGTAAGGGAAGGAAATGAATAAGCATGGAGATTGACATTAACGGCAGTGAGAAGGCTGATCGCAGTATTACCCTGGAGCTCAAATTGTGAAAGCTTGGCTTGAGATGCCCAGGTCTAGAGCTGCCATCCAAAACACAACATCTCACCTACTGTTGAATCTCAGAGGCCCACAACCCTTCAGAGTCTATTTGTTTCACAAAATGAACAGTCTTGGAATCCAGGATTCTTCCTCTTTGAAGGAGCATCTCAAGCCAGAGATATGCCAAGGTTTCTCTTAAGTGTAGGCAAAAAAGAGCTTCTGTGTGCCACGTAAACAAAATAGGACATCTTTCACACCAGAAAACCAACTCAAGTGTCCCTGGTTGTGTCTGTATGTCAAAACTCTTACACTCTAAACCAGAGAGGTTTCATTCATGCTGCCAATAGAGTATGGTCCCTTGCCCATACTGACTTTCCAAGCCACACATAAAAGTTGCTATGAGGAGCATGGGCTGGTGCAAAACAGCATTATGTCAGAATGTGCTAACATTTAACTGAAAAAGTAGGACAATGCCTCAGCAGGTGCTCTAGCACTGTTTAGTTAATTGGTGCTCTACTAGTGTTTAGTTGATCAGTGATCTACCACTGTTTAGTTAATTAATATATAGCCTTTTTGACCTTGTTCTCAGAATATCAGAATTAAATATTCTGATTTTCTGGGTGAGTAGATTATTTTAGGAGTAGATTATTTTAGGAGTGATGGGAAGGATAAGGGAGGTTGTGAAGAAAAGGATGGATAGTGGGGAAAGATTCCAGGACTATACAAGCAAATAAGATTTGAGTGGACTTGATGATATCCATTGG
>WTXV02054334.1:0-11401 GCA_009823435.2 Nymphicus hollandicus | reverse complement strand
TCCATGGGAAGGAAAAAAAAAAAAACAAACGATCACAAAATAAAAATCATGAAGAAATATAGAGATGCAAAAAACCTATACAATGTTATACGGAGTAATGCTTATGAGGTAAGTAAAAAGAAAATAACATTATTGAAAAGACATAGATTAATAAGTGGTATAAATACGGCTATGAAGCATTAATAACTATAGACACTGTACAGCAAAAGGTGCAGATCAGTTAAAAAATTCTTATCAGTCTTTAACTTGATAACATCAGCTCACATTTAAAATGGGAGCTGTATATATGGGGGAAAACAGTACTTTAAAATGCTGACAAGTCAGACCAGAACCCAAGGTAGTCCTTTTCCTCACATACGCACACACTACTTGAGAAAAACAAGACCTGAGCTATTCCTTTCACCAGGGAAGGTTTATCCTAATAAGACTATAGTGATTTGGGATCGAATCCTGCACTTAGCCTGCATTGCTGTTCAGTTTATAGTCCTAGAAAGTATGGCCTACACTTTCATTTTAACCAGAAAACATTAGCTGCCTGTGGAACTATAAATGTCCTACTTATCACAATTTAATTGCATGCTCATCTAGTGCACTTCTGAGAGATGTTCACTTCCTTTAATGAAGAGGTGAGACTGTTTTTGGAGGATGAATTGGGACTTAAACAGAGCAGGGCTATGGAGACAGCTATCCTGTCTCATTTGTACCAGCATCATCACAATGAATGAGAATGGGAAGTGTTGAATAGCTCAGATAATTCAAATATTACTCAAGGGAATTAGAATTGATCCCTGAATTTTTTACACAGTTCCAAGGTGATACTCAAATAGTTCATTACTTCTCCAGATAAAATGGCATGTCCTTGTTTATGAAATGCCTGCACTCAGATGCAACTGAAGATACAGTGTCAGAACCTCCTCAACTGGACATGCTACTACGTATTTAGCCATCTCTAATGCATCTTGCGTCCATATTACTGGTCCATTTTCCTTCTAAAACAACACAAGCTTTTAGTGAACACCCATTCACATTTGGGAAATACATGGGTTTACTACTGACAGCATTAAGAGACATTTCTCTTTGTCTGTTTTGTACCTGGCTTCTTTTAATGACCCAAATCAGTGACAAATTGATCCCAGTCATCCTGCTATATTATTCAAAATTTTGTAGACCTCTATGTCCCAAGTAATGTTGTCTCAAATTTAAAGAGTCACAGATTATTCAGTCAATCTTATATAGAAACCATTCTCTTTTCTTTTATTATCCTTCTCATCCTTCTCTAAGCTCTAACTGCACTATATTCTTCGAAGATAATGAGAGCAGAGCTGGCACACAGTAACCAAGATGTGGATGAGTCATAATTTATACAACAGCATAATATAATTATCTAATTTGTCCTGAACTTCCTTAACTATTCTTAAAACTTGATTTGCTTTTTTTGACCATCACTGGGCTCTAAGATGACTTTTTTATGAACCCCATGATCTTGCTGCAATGTGCCAGTCGCAAGCTCCAAGTCCATTATTCTGTGTGTGAAATTAGAATTTTATGCAGTATGCATTATTTTATATCTCGTTATCTACACTAAAACATGCCTGCCATTTTACTGCCTAATCATTCACAGTTGGCGATACTGTGATGGTCCTTCTACAGGTCCTCACAATCACATACTGCCCTTGCTATTACAAAGTAGCTTTCACCTACAGCCTTTTGTCTTTACATTGTTCTCTGGCCCTCACTGTGGCCCTTTATGAAAGCCTGTGGAAAGGCACAAATTTCTACAGCATGCTTTGGTGACTATTTCTGGGCATACTGACAATTCATTCATACCTTCTCTTTTTCCTCTTAAAAAATTATCTATCTATGGATGTATTTGTCCTCTCATACAATAGCAGCTTAGCTTTACTACAAGCTTTTGTAGTGGGACATAGTCAAGAGCCTTTTGAAAACCTAAGTAGCCTGTATCAATCAGATCACACTCATCTATACACTTGCTGAGCCCTCTAAAGGAGTCCAAGGTTAAAAATTAAGTGTATGACATGCAAAATACAGCAAAAAAGAGGAAAAAAGAGGATATTCTAGTAGTTTTGTGTCAAGCACTATGCACATACTTTGTTTTTGCATCCCAGTTCTAAAACGCAGATGATGACAATCACTCCTCACCTAATATTATTCCAGAAATAAATGTTTGTTGACAACTTAAGTACTCGACAGTACTTGAATGCAATGGAAAAAGTAGTAACTATTAGAGCAGAGACCCCTAAAAGGATTTAGTTGCCTAAGTTTAATGCTTAAGAAATACTCAAACCTTCACATTCATACACTGCCCTAACATCATAATCACCATGAAGACTAAGCCTGCAGTTGCAGCAATATACAAAATATACATCTTAAGGATTGGCCTCACTGAATTCTTAACTTTTGTCAGGATCCAAAAATTTCAGTATTCTGATCGTTAGCTCATTTGAGGCAATAATCAAAATAAGCATTCCCAAAGCATACATAGTCAATTAAGTACAAAATGCAGTCAGGAAACAGGGAGAACAACTCTGTAGCCCAAAGCCTCCCCTTAGAACATAATTATCCTTTTTCCTAAAGTTATTCTAAAAGTTGTTTTCTTGTAAACTATACACCACTGTCACCAAACAGGGTATTTTCAGTACAGTTTGAGATCTTCCTTGTTCTTCCTCCACTTGACTAGTTCTGACTACTTGCTATACTGTAGAAACCAAGAATCTCCCACAGTTTTGACAGCAGTCCTATCAGACCATCATATATATGAAGCATCATCCATACATCAATCAGATAAACTGAGTATTATTAAAAGGTATAGTTACAACAGAAATGTAGTGTTTTATTGACTATTTTTCCTGCTAAGCTCTAATACACATCACACACAAAAATCTAACACAGAGAGAGCACTGACAAGAAATTCAAGATGGGGGGGAAAAAACCCAAACCAATGAAATAGTTGAGTCTCGTGATTGTCACAGAGCATTCAGTTTGCAACATTTTGTTCAGCTATAGGAGGGCTTCTACTAGCTTAATTATATGAAATCAAACTTGTAAACAGATCAGTTCCAATGCTTGGTGGAAAGATGCATTAAAGAGCTGTAAGTAAACACGAAGTATCATGTTTGTGATAAATCGCAGTACAACAAACCAAAACCCAAGCAAACAAAACAAAAAAACAACCAACCAAGAAGCCCACAACCCAAACTTTACCTAGAGTACAGAATTACTAGAAACCTTATGCTTGTTTCTCACTCGTCCTGATGTTGTGCATTTGATCCTTTTTTGGCATATGCCACATCATTTCTATTCAGCTTGTGAATAAAACAAATGAAGAATAAGTTACTTAAATCCAAAATAAGCAGTGGAGTTATACTGATTAACCTCAGCAGATGTAAGGCCGCCAAGTCTTTCATAAGAATACAATGAGAAAACATTTTAATTTTTTTTTCTACTTCATACACACCTACTTCATTGATTAATTTTAATTTTTGTCAAAGCACAGTAGAGTTGACTCCAGATATACCTGAACCTAGTACTTACATTAGAAGTGGTTAAGAGTGAACGACACATAGGAGCAAGTTTGTTTTGCAGTAAAGACTTTCTGCAGGTGAGAAACCAGGAACAGCAAGAACAGTTATACACAAGGTAAAACACTAACAAATCCTGTTCACTGACAAGTTTCTAGTTCTATCAGATAAATATGAAAACAGTATCATGTTACAAAAGAAATACCTAATATAAGCTGAGAGAAAGGGACAGGCAACCAAATTTTTACCTAACATATAAAAATCTTGTTGACATAATAAAAAGCATTTGCCTTGTGAAAGTTATAGATCATTCTGCTGAACTAATTTAGAAATCATGGAAACATAATTTATTCCATTTGAATACTTAAGTAATGCTGTGAAGCAACCTTTGCTGCTGACAGGGCCCAGGAGAATTTCCAGCACAGCAAAATCAAACATTTGGGTGAAAACTTTGTGATCTCAACTCTGCCAAGTTAAATAACACCCTGATACTTCTTTTTTCTTTGATAACGTACCTCCTGAGATTGCAAACCAAAGGAGTTAAGGGTGTCTTCTCACTAGTATATTTACCAGCAGAGCTGATCAACTCTCAGATTCTTTGACCACCACAGAACCAACCACAACGAACCTTGAAATACACCCCACCCCACCTTACCCATCCCCAAATTCAGATTTAAGTTCTATATTCCCAAGATTCATCTCAGTTCACACTCTCTGGTGAGGCACTACCCAGAAAACACACCTACCAAGGGTCCCAAAGGGTAAAAAAAACAAACCAAACCACACATGCACCCCTCCTCCCTAAAAAAAACCCCAAACCAAAATTTTCTCTTTACATGTAAGCAAGAACTCTAGGTGAGCTTTAGGAGAGCTACACAGTTTAACATACATGTTGCAGGAAAACACAAAATTAAGACAAAGCACAATAAACCTTTGAAAAGGACTGCATGAGACAGTTTTATCTGATGCAGGGAAAGCTAGAGACTCAACTCAGCAACCCTGGAGACCCCTGTGGAAGTTAGGAACACCAGGAAAAACCTCACATCCTTCCATTTATCCACGCTTACTTAAGTTGCTTATGCCAAATGTTTCTAGTCTCATGCCTAGAAAATGTCTCGATGAAGCACCACACACAGATAAGTTGCAGATGCTGTGGTTTTGGAGCAGTAAGTAGTTTATCATCTGGGAATACTTACAGTCTTACAAAAACCCACCCTGCTCTTGACTGACTGAAGAAGTTGAAGAAAAAACATCCTTACATAGTCTGTAAACACAAGATCTTCAAAAAACCAAAATATTTGTTTAAGACTGAAAGTTCTTAAATTATTTCAGATTTTAAAATAGTAACAACACTGCATGCAAGGTCATGACTTTTAGCCATGGGAAACAAAAACCTTGATAGCATTGTAAATCATAACATTTAAAGGCTAAAACTGGAACAATAGTAGCAAGAGACAAGTTAAGAATCAGTATGAAACACTCAATACTTCACTTATTTTTGTGATAAACAAAAACTTTAAGAAAATACTTCTCATTATGACAGCAACAGCCTCTTTAAACATGGAAAGCTGCTAGGAAATGTAGCAGTGAAAGTCTGGCATGATGCCATTGTACTTTTCTAAACCCAGAGCAAAGGTCAGTCCTTTTTGACATTCAGTGACCTTTGGGAATTCCCTTCCTTGTGGGGAATTGTGGTTTTCTGTTGTTCTTGAGTTTGGGTTTGTTTTTTTTGTTGTTTGCTTGTTTGTTGGTTGGCTTTGGTTTTGTTTTGGTTTGGTTTGTTTCATTTTTTAATAAATGCTCCATCTCAAACCATATATATTCCCAGCAAAATTACTGATACATCTGAAGACACTCAGTAATCATAACCATTAATCCTTAAAGTAATGTCTGCATATATACTATACCGATAAATAAAATTCTCAGTTTACCAACCATGGGATCTTTTCCATACTCAATTAAGAAAAAACAAAAACAAAAACAAAAAAACAAAACCACAAAAAAAAAAATCACAAAAAAACCAAAACCAGAACCAAACCAACAAAACCTAACCAACTAAAAAGACACTTCATAGAATCAAGTCTATGAAAAACTGCAAAAAATAAGCTATGCAGGCAGACTAAAGCCAGCAGACAAAATTCATAGGTTCATGTTGCATCCTACATACTGCTTGCTAGAACAACTTTTTCCAGCCCATCTCAGAGAAAAATATCTAACCCTGATTATTCTCAGAACAGCAGTCAAAACAATTTGAAGCATCTATGCAAAGTCAAATCCATATGCAAGCATCTGCTTGCACCAGAAAAAGCTGCTGTTAAAACCACTTTTTTAATTCCAGCAATTGCCAACCAAAGTGTCAACAAGTGCCTTGCTTTCTTTTCCCTCCCTTTTCTGCTCCTCCATAATAAAACTCACATCAGCTATAACTGAAGCTATTGCTCTCTGAGACTTTCTCCAAAAGGGTTAATATTCAACCTGCTTGAAGAACAACCCCTCCCAGAAAAGAATTAAAGTGTAAAAATATACAGTGAAAGGACACAATTCTGAACGAACATTCATTCTTGTAAGGGATCCATTCACAGTACAGTGCAGAAAGATTATGGGCCTTTTCAAAGAATAAAAATAGTACCTGGCATATTTCAGAGACACATCTTGACAAAAATACTTTAAATAAATATTTTTTTTTAAAGCCCCAAGCATGGGTTCTTGCTAATAAGAGAACAGAGAACAGTTGAAAGCAGAACTCAGTGGCCAAAGCCATCCAGCTATCCTAAATTATGACAGTCCTAAAGTAGTATGTCAGGAAGGAAGCAAACACTGAAATAAAACCCAAGCAAAACTGCACAGTAACCCCTAATCCTGTGCCACTATGGACAGCGTGGAACAACATCAACATGTCTTTACTCAGAAAAGTTTGGATAAAATATGTTCCAATATAAACAAAGAGCAGTTTAATAGACACAGTTTTACAGATATTTAATAAATACAGATCAAATACTGCCAAAGGAAAGAAAAAAACCCAACACTTAATAAAAAAGAAAAAGCAACTCAAAGCAATGGACAACTTGTGTCACCAGTACAGTGGAGATATTCATTGCATCAGTACCTACTTACACTAATACTGAAACTAGCACTGTTTGTGAAGGAAATTATTCTGACATGTTCTCTCCAAAATATACTTCAAGATGCAATAGTTCTATCTGCAAATTCTGTATATCATCTTATTTTATCCTCTCTATTCTGCATTAATCATAATACATTGGTGCTGGACAAACACAGAAGATGAGAGCCATCTGTACAAACAGCTTAGATCTAAATACATAGGACTATGTCAAAACATTTCCTTGCTCTCAGCTTTGCACAATATCCAATAAGCTGAACTGGATTTTGCAGAGTACCATTTAGCAGGGGATGTCAAGGGCAACACGAAGGACTTTTCTAAGTATATGAGTAGGAAAAGGAAGACTGGGGAAAATGTTGGCCTGCTGCTGAATATGACAAGGAACCTGGTGACAAAGGACACAGAAAAAAAGAGAAAAAAATGAGGTACTGATTGCCTTAGTAACTTCAGTCTTTTCTAGTAAGATTGACCTGAAATCCAAGGACCCACAGACCAGGAGGAAAGTCTGGAGCAAGGAAGACATGCCTGAGGACCAGTATATACTGAAGGCCACCCAGCTGGAAAGCAGTTGGCAGAAAAGGACCTAGGCGTCCTAGTAGACACCAAGTTGAACATAAGCAACACATGCCCCTGTGGCAAATGCAGCTAATGGTATCCTGGGATGCATAAGACAAGGTTGCCAGTGGGTTGTGGGAGGTGATCCTTCCCCTCTACTCAGCACTGGTAGTTCACCTGAAGTTCTGGGTCCACAACTGTACACCTCAGTACAAGAGAGACATAGACATACTGAAGAGTGTCCAATGAAAGGACATCCAAAGATGATGAAGGAACTGGAACATTTCTTCTACAAGGAAAGGACAGGCAGAGAGAGCTGGAACTGGTCAGCCTAGGGAAGAGAAGGCTCAGGGGAGATCTCACCAACATGCAGAAATAGCTGAAGGGAGGGTGCAAAGAGGATGGAGGATGGAGCCAGGCTCTTTTCATTGATGCCCGGTGACAGGATCAGTGGCAATGGGCACAAACTGAAACAGGGGAGGGTCGTCTGAACATAAGGAAATACTTTTTCACTGTGAAGGAGACTGAGCACTGACATAGGCTGCCCAGGGAGGTTGTGAAGTCTTTATCCTTAATGGAGCCATTTGGACACAGTTCTGGACAAATGGATCTTGGTGGCTCTGCTTGAGCAGGAGGGTTCAAACAGATAACTCCCAGAAGTGCCTTCCAACCTCAACCATTCTGTGAGTTTTCTGGAAACTACTGACCCCTCTAAAATTTTATTTCACTGATATTAAGTAGAAAGGCTAATGTTCAGTGTTCACTACATTTCTTCCAAACATTCACATAATTTGGACTGCATACAACCGCTTTCTCTTTAGAAAGTGTGAATCAAAAAATCTTCATGTATGCATTTTACAATTATTAATACTTGCTAGATGTACTCTGCCAGAACACTGGTCCCTGACTAACAACTGCTCAGTTAGAGTAATTCCTCCTACAAATCATTTGTTGGATGACAGAAGCACTATTTGTGTAAGTCACCTGGACTACCTGACTCAGAAAGGTTTGCTAGTCCCTTCCAGTAGAGCCTAATATAATGCAATCTATCAAAAAGAAACATTTTGAGCTATAAAAGATTCTCCAGCAACCATTTTTAGCCATGAAAAGCGGTATCCATAACCACTGAAACTTAACAGTTGAAGTCCATGGAGAAGGAGAGACTCTTTCAAGGGACAATGCAGTACGCCTCAAACCATCTTGCCCTACCCTCTGCACTTGTAGTGCAAGCTCACAGAGACTTGGTTGCCAAATGCTGCCATCTGAATAGACACACTAAGGAACATTTTTCAAACCCAAAGCCCCATATCTATTGAATTAATTCCCATTTGTTTCCATGTGAGAATCCAGGTCTAAAGGATCATGCTGTCCTGGATTATGGGACTGATACAGTAACTCCCAAATTATGTTGTATGCTCTTTTTGATACTTTCTTGCTTGTAAAGCCACATATATATATGAAGGATAATCATACAATACATACCATAATTTACAGGTGGAACAGTTGCATGAAGGCAGCACATGCAAGTTCTCTAGAAGCACATTACAGGAAAGAAATTAAGTATAAAATGGCTTTTCTCACAATAAAGCAACAGAATGCAAGCATGTCCACATTAATCCATTGTTCCATAGAAGTTTTGCATGGATCAGTTTGACACACAGCACCTTTACTTCAGCGTAAGTAGCATAATTCCCACATAGGCTAGGATGGTAGAATAATGCCAAGCCATGCCTAGTAACTGGTCTGACTCCTTTTTTCTGTTCCTACCACAACTGAAAGAAATAAATAGCTCATGGTTAGCAAAGTGACAGCAAAGCGTATCAAATTCAAATTTGTGAAAGAAAAAGCAAAGCATGTGGTTCTCAAGAGCATTATGCATTGAAAATACGAGAACCTGAAGAAAAGCTTAAACCAACTTGTGCTTCAGTATACATAAGCTAGTATCTCTCAAAAAATTGGAACACATCTCCATGGATACACGATGGTACCCACTAGTTTTTTCTCTTTAATTAAGATGGTTTTGTAAAGAGAAAAAAAAAAAAAAAAAAACCCAAAAAAAACCCCAAAATGAACCCAAACAAACAAAAAACCCAAACCCCACAGACAAATAGAATCACCAACTGAATCTTTCAAATTATGTTAACTGATACCCTCATACATGTCATGTCTAGGGTGTGCACCTGGGACCAAGTTTTGGCAATTTTGCTTTGAGAGGAACTATGAAGAGAAAAAGACCTTAAAAATGCCTCTACATATACCAGATATGCCAGGCCACCAGATACTCAGATTCAATTTCAAGAACTCTCTGAAAATTCTGAAAACATTAGACCAGTAACTCCGAAACTGTTTAAACTCTCACTATTACTTTGTTTTATGTAATCACATGCCTTACTTAATGAAACCAGTCAACTCAGATTAATTTCGTAATTTCCTAGTTAAAGCAGAAACTTGCATTTGAGATTGTCAAATATTTCTTTTCCAAAGTAATTCTACATCAGAAATTAGTAGTAAAGATGATGAAGCGCCAAAAGTAACTGCTGTGGAATCTGTCTGCAATATCTAGAAGATAAACACCAGTCAGAAATTATACAGATCTAGTTTACCCCACCACTGGACAAGGCCAATACATTATATTAACTTGGAAGGGATTTTCCAGATACATTTTTCTGTTATATTTTCAGAGCTTTCAGGCATTCTATAGTTAAAAATTCTTAAATATAGAATCTTTGCAGTTTCTTCTATTTATTTGGAGCAGAAAGCTACAGCTCTTCACCTTATATTCTCAGTTTGAAGTGAGAAGCATGAGACAGCTAGATGCAAGGAGCTGAACAAATAAAATTGGATCAGAGTGGAGAAGACAAGTTACTGACAAGTCAAGTCAGGCACATCACAGAAAGATACAAATCCACAAGACAGAGACTTGGGGGCCAAGAGCCTCCTCTGTCCCCCTAAAAGCCTTACCTTGAATATACCTACTAAAATCTTATTAGTCCTTTTCCTTTCTACCTTCCCTCTATTGATCAGTCTGCAAAGACAACATCGACTGGCCTTTGAGCAAACAAACTAAAATGAATAGTCAAAGAAAGGAATGATAAATCCTAAATTCAAGAGAAAAGGTTCTTTCCATTCTGAAACAAATTATTTTAAGTATTGAAGATTTATACTGATTCTTTGTTTCTTCTATAGGTGTATACCACATAAACTATTTCCGTAATTTTGGCTAACAAAACGAGCGATGCTTATGGTCTCCGGTACTGCACATAAATTTATCATTCTTCACAGAAAGAGGAAAGCAAAAACAGTCACTGCCATACTGAGTATTGTCTCTTGAAAGACAGAAATAACCTAGAACCATTCATGTTCATATCTTTTGAACTTTTTCACGATAAAGCACCAACCTCTTTGGAAATTGTTCAGAAAAACAGCTATGAAGCACCAAGCAATTACTATTCTTAAAATAGCTTAAGTTTTATAACTAGCATAACAAACCTTCTGCCATAACTTCTTTTAATTTGAGACACATTTTTAACATTCCTATAAAAAATTTTCTAACTAATGGATTATTAAATGGCAGAAAAAGATTGCATAGATGAATACAAACCTTTCACTTCACAGAATTACTATTTTTGTCTATAATAAGCAGATGAGAGAAGGATATCCTTCTGAAGATAAACTTAAATCCCCAAACATATTTTACAATCTCTGCTCTCAAGGTTCATTGTTCATTATTGTAAGCCATGGTAAGTTATTAAAGAATGTGCTACTGGCCATTACAGGGAAGTACATGTATTTAAGCTGCCCTTCTTGCCAACAGGGGCTGGGGGCACTGCTCCACCAGTGGATTCAATTACATTTGTATCATAGCACACTGCATTATGTTCAACATGGCAGTGTTTGCTTACATGTTTTATAAGATATAATAATGGCGATTCTTAAGTGGGAGGAAATTAAGGGTTGCAATTGAAATGGCAATTCCTTCCTCACCAGATAAAGGTTTCTGGTGTGATTAGATCTTCAGTCTCAAGGTGGTGTAATATTTCAGACAGGCTCAGTCAGTCATATGTCAGCTAAAGCAGCAAGCCTTTATTACTTCTGACAGGCAATCTGGAACCATAGAATCACAGAATCATAGAATAGTTAGGGTTGGAAAAGACCTTAAGATCATCTAGTTCCAACCCCCCTGCCA
>WTXV02054328.1:0-24635 GCA_009823435.2 Nymphicus hollandicus | reverse complement strand
CTTCAGCACTGTCTGGCTCAAAGCAGGGATTGTGCACTAGGCCATGTCCACACTCAGCCAGAAACTCCTCCAACAATCAGTAAAGGTAATGCATGTCTGGTATTAGTTCTTTTCTAACATGGAGAAGACTCAAAAGCAAATTGTTGATGTTTTCTCCTTATAATACACCTACTTTAAGTCAAATTAGGAAAAAACAAATCACCTGCAGTACTGAATGGAGTACAGAATGTCTCTCCTGCCCCATTACAGAGATGAAAAACTAACACTTCGTCCTGCCCTACAGTCTGTGGGCAGCCTCTTCTTCCCCCTGCCCTATTCTGTGACAAAGTGCCAAAGGGTACATGTGTACAGGGAGTGTGGGAGAAGAGAGACAACAGGAAGAGGAAATCCTTGGGCACAGTTCCCCATGAGGATGACCTGGAGTTCACCCAGCCTCTTGCCCGAGCAGTGTTTGCTTTCCAACAAGCCATCAGAAAGGGTAAGCCTTTTCCCTTCCAGACATAAAGCAGAGGAAGCATTTTTCTGCATCTGGGAATGATTGCACTAGATGATTACCCAAAAAACTACTATCCAAAAACCTGCTGTGTTAGGTTGCTATCTGTCAACACTTTCTGACATTCTCAGGGAGATAGAAGCTAATCCCACAGCTTTTGAATGGGAAGTGAAAGGAATTTCATCGCTACAAATTTCTCATTAAAAAAAGGATTTGAGTAACCAGAGCATCCACAAGGGAAAATATCAGTCTTTAATACTCTTCACAAAAGCTTTGGCCATTAAATGTGGGAGATAAAGCTGTGAGGTTGCTGCCTGAATGTATTATTGCAGCATGAGAAACAGGCTTGCAGTGGCAAAAAAAAAGAAAACAAACCCCGCATCATAGAATCATAGAACAGTTAGGGTTGGAAAGGACCTTAAGATCACCTAGTTCCATCAGATTTCTAGATCATTAATGGCTTGAATATTGCTGGATCTCTGCAAGCTTCCTCTGCAGAATTATAGTCTTTCCTTTTGGATCATTTCTTATTAGACCCACACATTCCATGGAAGTTTCTGATTTACTAAGAGCTACGACACTGAAAGTCCTTCAGCACAAGAGATCTGCAGTGCATTAAACCATGGTGTGACAGCATATTGGCAAACATACTCTGCTCAAGGCATAGTTACTCCCACAACTCTTTCCTCCACTAAGAAAATATTTACCTTCATGAACAACACTGAGGTGGTGAGGCATTCCTTAAATTGCTGCTGAACACTTTCTTACTTCTAGTCAAAGAGTACAACTGTTAAGACACTGGAGACATCTAAAAAAGGTGAGAAAAATATGGGGAAAAAAAAGCCCCAAAAGCCAGTAGGTCTTCTTGTATAGACCAGTAAACAAACCAAACCCAAATACTACATGCCTCACATAACCCTCTCTATACAGATGATATGGGGTGGGGAAGTCTGTTCCCCTGCACCCCCACCATAATTTCTTAAATTTCAGTAGAATAGGATCTGTATTGCCACAACTTTTCACAAGGTTCTTGGCAAGGTTCTATAGAGGAGGAATGCCAGCCAGGAAAAGGGAGCAACAAGCTTTCTGTCTGTTTTGTGGTTGATGTTGCTAAGTTTACAGACCTCAGAAGTAAGGTGAGAGATGTCTGGCCACCTTATACCTCCTTTGGACACCTATATCTCAAAATTATTATGATATTAAGCCCTTTCAGGTAATTAAATGGCAGATAATGCTACAGCACTTCAAGAGAACTGCACAAAACTGAGGGAGGAAAAAGGCAATGGGTATGTTTCAATGCCAATAAAAGTGAGGTGAAGTAAATCTAAACCATACTAACTTCATGCAGAGTGTGGAACTGACAGGTGAAACTCAGGAAAGGGGATTTAGAATAATCTCAGAGGGAGTCAGAAACTCCTGGCTCATCATATCGCCACATAGCAGCTGCTAGAATGTAAAAGTTGGGTCCCATCAGAAAGATTACTAAGAACAGGAGGAAACAACGGTTACCAGACAGAACTTTGGGTTTGTCACAGTACTAGTACTGTGTTGCACTTAAGGTCTCCATAGCTCAGAAGGACATAAGAGAAAGACAACTAAAATAATCTAGGTTATCATCCACAACATCTGTCGCCTGGGGAAAGGCTAAAAGGACTAGGACTTCTCAGTTTGGACACAAGTGGAAAATGGAGTAAGAAGCTATCACAACCCAACTTTCTCTCCTGTTCTTCTTTCCTGTGCAATAGACAAAGCATTACAAAGGTCTGTGAAAGACTGACTCCCTAACCTCTTCATCTTTCTGTTTGGAAACAGTGGAACCCAAGTGCTTTACATGCGAAGTTAAAAATCCTAGTTTATCTGTCCAATGAATACAGAACTGTTCACACAGAAAGCTCCAATATTGAAAAGATGCCATTTCAGAATTCGCCCTATTCCTGGGGCCACAGCAGTCAAATCTACTCTGAGACATGTGATACAAGTTAAAAAGAAGAGGTATTTGAGATCTGTGGACGCCCCGGCTGGATCTTTAAATTATTTGCAGTAGACATAAGAAAAAACCACTTCTGTCTCATTTTTACAAAGGGACACTCAAAAGTGTGCATGGGAAACTTGAGAATGTATCCAGAATAATGAAACCACCCTTCCCCCATGGACATAAAATGCAGGAGCTGAAACTGGATCTCCAGAATCAAAGCATAGCATTTCCACCAGTGATTTCCTTTAAATCATTACTGTTACTGTTTTATTATTACTGATTAGGTTGTAACCTCATGGTAGTGCTTGCAAGCCATCTCTGTTACCTGCTAATAATTAACTAAAGACTGTAAACAAATGAACACAAAACCCTACTAAGGATCTTCCTATCCTTGCACTGTTCCTTAAGAAAGACACAGAGTCTGGAAGAGTTTTAGGTAAGACAGCAGAACAAAAGCAAGTATCTGTTCTTTCTCTTTGATGAGTAACAACATCACGTCTACTGCCAAACCATCAGAGCACAAGGGAAATGAAAATGCAGCATTTTTACTTTCTCTTTTATGCTGAATACACTAAGTGGAATTATTTTGGTATAATGTAGAAAAGATGCCTGATTGATGTAGGTTATAATTTGAAAACTTAGTTTTCTGCTTCTGAGTACATACATACTCACTAATTAACTTGAACAGCAGTTTATAAGACCAGTTTTTACTCTGCCCATTTAATGAACAAAATCCAATCAACCACCCTGTTAGCGTAAATGGAAAATACATGTCTGCAAGAATGATAAATAACTGATTGCCATAGTGATTAGCATAACATGCCTCCTGGGAAGCTATTTGGCATTCAGCTCTCACTAGCAATTTTTAAGGATTGATACAAGCTTTGGTGTGCTTTGCATTGGACTTGCAGCTTACTTAAATAAGAAGACATCTTTTTAGATCTGATGACTGACATTTTCATTTTAAACTCCTGCATTTCTATTTATAAGAAAATGAATTATATTTTTCAAACTGTTGCGGGTGTTTTCACATAAAATGTATGTTTGGCTTATTCCACTTAAAAAAAAATAATTTCTTTTTAGTGGTCCCAGATGCTTCAAGCATGATAGCTGAGCTAACCAGCCTCAGTAAAGCTGTTGCTGGGTGACAATTAAGCAACCTAGTCACTTTGGAGTCTTTGTGCTCTACTCTGGAAGTTTTTAGAGCCATCATATACTTCAACTAACCAGGCTGTAGAGACATTCAGGAATTAAATACATCAGATGATCCCCTGGATTAAAAAAATGGAGGTTATTTGAATACACAAGAGGTAGCTTGAAATGCTAATACCATTAGAGCACAGAATACTTGAAAAACGAGTGATTCAGCTACTCTTTGTAGTTCCTTAGCTTCCGTTCCAATTAGGACTGTGCTTTAGTGTATTGTTCCATATTTTTAGCATATTAGCTTGTCCAATACAAGACAAAAATCACATTCAGACATTAAAAAAAATCGAGGGGGGGGGGAGATTTGCAGAAGGCTACTGTGCCTGTCAGAATTGACTGAACTTTGGGCAACACTCCTCCTGGACTGCAGGGTTTTGTGTCATCATCTCAGACTGGGTCAGTAGAGCTGCATTGGGTGTTTCTTCCATCTTGCATCTGTATGGGTTCACTTAAGCCCAAGAGAGTTGAGCCAAAAATAAATTCTATTTAAATTCTTAAATTTAATACAAAAATCTTGAATTAACTGACTAGGAAAACCAAGCAACTCATATATTCTACTTACCCTATAAATTTAACTGAGGCACAGCTTCCAGAGAGGTATGCTGAAAATCAGAAGGGAGAGAAATGCCTTCTCAAGCTAGCATAGATGCAGAAGGGCTCGGGAAAAAAAAAAAAAATAAAAAAAATGTTCAACCAAAGAAGGAATTAACTTAAAAAAATTCCTATCTGGTGAATTTGAAATGTTTTTTGGCCATCCCTCCATTATTAAATATAATAGAAGACACACAGGATTCCCATGGGATCCTGCCTGCCAGCTCTCTTGCTCTCGCTGCCTTTACATCTCACTCAAAACTGTTGCTCATAGGAAGGAGATGCCAATAAAAGGCTCCCTCTGTTCATGGCCTCTTCTGTGCCTGAAGGGTAAAGACTTTTTCGCCCGCCAGTAATTCTGAACTGACTGAAAACAAAACCCTGACCTTTATTCTTACCCTCAATAACAGTACTAACCTGAGCCTGAGGAACAGCAACTTCCATTTTAGCTGTATAGCCCCTGCATAGCTTTGCATCACCTGCTCTGGGAATAAATTGCCCACCCTACCTTAAAGCACACTGTGGAGGTGGATTTCAAAGGTTTCTGTCTACTGAATCTGTTTTGAAGGGTTCAATTTTCATAATTTATAATATCTTCAAAGTTTTATACCTCCATCACAACCCTGGGAAATAGCTTCAGATGTGTTGCTTCAACAGCATTTTCTCTGACTGCCCATTTAGAATATCTCAGAATGGCCCGTGTACAACCTAATTATATTCATGTTTACATGATGCAGATATGCAAAAGGGAGATGTGTTACACCACTCCTCATTTAGTTTACATTCATAAAAGTGTCCAAAACCATGAAAAGCTGCCACTGTATAAAAAACCAAGCAAACAAATAAAAAAACCCAACCAAACAAACAAACAAAACCAAACAAAAACTCTCTATATATGCACAAAAGCATTCATTACATTTGAAATGTTAAAATATTTCAAAGAGCTGAAGCTACAAAAACTGTGGGGCAGGATTAAATTTAAAATTGGTTCTACAATTTTACCTATTCCCCTAAATGGTATTTTTTTACTTCAATGCTTGTAAAGAACTCAGCAGAAGCAGAGGTGGAAAAAATAATTATACCTGGAGAGTGAAAGAATCCACCAGTGAGATAGTTACCTTAAAGGGAAAAGTCAGTATATATTAATAAATAAACTGTATTGCTATATCACATAAAGCTGACAATCTGATGCCCATTAAGATATGTCTAAAACCCAACAAACTAAAAAAAGAATATAATCAAAGCAAGCAATAAAAATTCTTAACCTCCAAAGCTCTAAGAAATTTAATTTTCTACTGCACAAAAGAAGACCATTTCACTTCAGGCTTTCCAAAAGTATTCTGTTCAGTTTTCTCTATAATTTGGCATGTTTCAGGTCAAATGGGTTTTCCAAAGTGAAGTTACAGAATAGACTCTAAAATGCTTGTGGCTTCTTTTGTTCTTAGCTTGTATGAACCTGTAACTTTTATAACACTCATGTTATTAAGCTGAAATAATTTCTTTGCTCCAACACTCAGTAATAATGTGGGCAAGTCTTACACTTTCAGGCTGCTGCTTCTCTCTGGTACCCAAACTCAGAATAGGCATATTTGCTATTTGATTTTTCAGTTAAGTTGGATATATTCTAGCTAAAATGAGCTTTCCATTCAGTTTTGTTGTGTCTGTATTTCAGTCCAAGGGCTCCCACATATATTACAGCAGTGAAGGAGTTTATAACTTCTTTTTCTGTGATGCAGTAGTTGCATACACAATTCCCATTAATTTTCAAGCACGCGAGGCATGTGTATGTCTTATGTACCTAAATAAATATCAGTTGACATATTGTCATTAAGGTTTCTTATCTTTCCTTGAATTCCTTTAAGACAGCATTGCTTAATGCATGATATTACAGTGCATAATTAAACAAGAAGTGACTAGGATAGATGGTGACCTTTTCCAAGTGATTTCCACACATAACATGCTGCATGAAATGTGAAACTCTGGCTCCTGAATGAAGCCTATTGAAAAGAAAGACTGTTCTCTTTTATACTACCATTCTACAGTGCTGTGTAAATGACTAGGATCTTTAAGGCAAAATCATAGTGTGTGACATTTCATTTTCATAACCTTTTCATTCCATGGAAGTATGTTTTAATGGTATAATCCTTGTAAAATATTAATGATTTTGCTGGATTTGACAAAATTTATAAGGCAATATACTCAGCGTCATTTATAAGAATACCTATTATAAGTGCACTCCAGGTATAGAGAAACAATTCTACTGAAAAAGTGAAATATTCAGAAAGATATGTAAAATAAGCTGTGATTTGTGTATCACTGCATTGTTGTTAACTTGAAAAACAGTTTTACTTCAAAGGAAATGCCAGATTTCAAGTAAGGCCCAGTTCTGGCTAACAGTGAATCCATCTTAGGCAGAGACTATTTTTCACACAGAATAATAATTTTAAATTCTGTTTTATACTTAGAGCATCTTTCACACTGACCTTGAAGTTATCAAGTACATATCGTACAACTAGGTGCAAGTAATCCTTATGCACAGATAACAGCAAACAGGTTTCTAGCATATAAAATTCGTGTAATGTTCATTTCCATTAAAAATAAAAAAATAAAAATTAAACTAAATAAAAATAAAATAAAAAAATCTCTCTTCTTTCTTAACTATTCAAGATCTCCTTGTTTTATTCCCGGGAGGTTTAAGGAGTGAAGCAGTTACCTGTGTTGATGAGGAAAACATGATTCTGCTTAAGGCAGAAGCCTGGAAATTCACTGCACAGGGGTTTATTTTCTGGTCTTTTTGTACCTTTCTACATATCCTTTGAACATGTAGCTTTCTGTAACATCAAATTCTGCTGGCACATGGAGAAGGTATGGAATATTGAAATTATTGTATAAAATATGAAACTGCAAATTTAGGAAGGAAAGGAAGGAAGGAAATTTAGGAAGGAAAGGAAAAAAGGAAGAATTTACCCTTGAATGAAGTGTCCTGCTGAGCTTACCTTCACCAATTTCCATATAAGAAAACAGAAATCTGATAGTAATATTCACCACAAGAACACACACAAGACAGAGGAGGGGGCAAAGAAATATTTCTAGGTTGTCCAAGCAGAATATAAAAACACTTCTCCAAAGCCCTGTCATAAAAATAGGGAGAAAAAATTGCATCTTATCTGAGAACTAGCTAAATCTGATTATAGCATAGTCTCTGTAAAGGAGTATTTTACCTTGTAAGGCATAAGGATATATAAAATAAATACCTTGTAAGGTATTTCACCTTCTAAGGCATATGGATTACAATCTATTCTTAGGAAACCCAGAGACAATACTGATTGATTGAATAATGCTCTACTTCAAAATACACATAGTTTTCTGTGTGTCACTTTTGTAAAAGAGGAAGTATGTATATGTAATGCAATTTGAGAGTTTTAAATTAAATGTCTAATGTGCAGTTACTCATTCCAAGTATATTGCTAATATTTCCCTCAGAACCTCATTAGATCTTAGATGCCTTAAAAGGAGGCCATGCCAGTCTCATGCTGTTTGATTTACATGTACAGACAGATATTTTATCAATTTCTTAATTCCATGGCTCTATGCTTATTCAAATCTTTCATTTCTACTGCAATTACTTTTCAAGTTAAAATATTTTTAGTTCAATTTAGTACAAAGACAAGTTTTTTGAAAAACAGAGCTCTTCCAAACATACATTTAAGTCAATTCTAATAAACTAGATTCAATAATGATCCTATTTTGAATTTAAATTGCCTTCCAGACACCTGATACAATGAAAAGAAAAGATGCATTATTGTCCTTAAGAAAATAATCGGCAAAACGTAGCAGTTTCAGACCAAGGCAAGGTGAGAGTAGTGACTGAGTTCACTTGAGTTAGCAGAAGGAGCTTTGAGAGCCCACAACTTAATTAAAATGATTGTTTTTTTCAGGGCATGGAACGACAACAGGTGATAAATGAAAATACTAACAGATTACCTATTCATTCAAATTAAAATCTTTATAAATTGCAAGATAACATCAAGATCTTCTTTTGCATCAAAATTATCACTAATGTGGAAGAGTAGCTTGCTCTGTTTCAATTACAATACGAGCAGCAGGTTGCTAAGACCTTTGTGGTCAGTGCTCTTTTTCCAAGAGGTGGCCCTCATTATGTGGTAGAATAGCTTCGTCCACAATTAAACTGCGCCTTAGAAATGTGAGTTCTGCTCTCCTCTCTGCTATTGGGTATTTCATAACTGTAAAGTAAGAGCTTGGACATTATTTTTTTTTGGTAGTTTGCCTTTGGAGCTGTAGCTCAGTGACATCAGGGAATATAGACTTTATTATGAGACACTTTCTCAGAAAGTAGGATCCTGCCATTTGCTCTGATACAGATGGTAACTGAACTGAGAGACTTTCTGGAAATTCTATCGATTTTCCCTCCCCTTAAACACATATTCTGATTCTTGAGTTTCTACCCTTTGCTAGTGAATTTCCTCATCTTAGGGAAACTAACAAATTCAAACCATCAGGAGATCTAATTTTGCAAGGACTTTTTCCCTTCTGATCATCTAAGCAGAGCAGGCTGGTATTTGCTGAAAAAGCCCCTCTGCATAATGTGTACTACCCATGGCATATTTTTACAAAGGAATTAAGCTATTATTGCATGACTCTCAATGCTAATAGCTCAGATAGGAAGAATTAAGTCTTATGTTTTCACAAGCAGTATATTCTAATTATATGGAGGAACTTCCTAGAATAATAAAGCATATGATATGTATGTCCAAGGTTCACTATTTAAGGCATGAAAAAGAGCTTTCTCACTAATTAGAACAGTGGGGGAATAATAAAATACTTAGGACAGAAAGTAAGAGAAAAATAGCCAGGTATTTTACCCTTCAGAAAGGTTTGCTTAAGCATTTCAAGCCATTTCAGTGCTAACAGATCTCATTTCCCTCATGTAATTAGTAAAGGAAACAACAATTACCTGCAGGTTCATTAAATAAATCAGCACTGTTACTCATTGTGAAGTTAATGATCAGTAAGGCAGATGATTTTTACAGGCACGGTTAGTACAGTTGTTGGTATTCAACAGCAACACTACCGAAGAGAGTATTATTCTGCTTTTACATTTAGTCATTCAGATATATGAATGCTTTCTCGTTTTTCATTTAATAAGTGAAAATAATTCTAACTGGGACTGAGTTTTGTAGTCTAATTAAGATAAACATTTTTCAGAGTATAATAAATTGTCTTATGTCAATTTCCATGAAAAAGCTTTTGCTTACATTCATGTCATCTAACGCAGACACACCAGCAACATAATGCTAGTACTTATTGCTGTGAAACTCCCAATTTAATATCACTTAAGAAAATCTGGATCTATCAGACTATTAACTTTCTTTACCAAAAGACAACCTCTCACACAGCAGTTTCCATTCTAAGCCAGGTGGGATCCCCCGTCTCATCCTTCTCCCAGCTTTGTAATATTCCACCTAGACTGCAATAAAGCAATACGCATAGGTGTGAAACTCTCAGTCCTTTGGAGTACACATCTGAACTGCTCTAACACTCCTATACTATGTTTCCCCAGAATCTCAGATTCATTTTAATGCTTCTGGTCTTTATTTTCCAGATGATAGATCGCCTGGGTCCACTGTGTGCATACATATATTTATATTAAAAAAGAAATCCAACATTTCTGTGGAAAAATTGTAGTGAGGAGCTGTGTTTCTCAGGAGGAAAAAAAAAAAAGCCCAAACCCCAAAATAACCTTTCTACCATAAAAGCTGAGCTCGTTGCTCATGACAGATAGGCTTTGAGAATTTTCTGAGACAGGGATTGAAATTTTACAGGAACAAGAGCACAGGTAGCCTCATCATCTCTGTTCTAATTGCGCACTTCTTACCTGCTTTCACAAGAATAAACTCAGAGCAGCTTGGTATATAACAACTCTTATCTCTCTAAAGTATCAGCATACCATATTTTCTTCTCATTCTATTCCCAGAGAGTGTAACATACTGACATATAGTAACTACTGGCATTAGTTTTATAGCACAATAATACTGCCATTGTCCTTTCAGCAGCCTTTCAGCTATCCAAGAAAGATTCCCCAAGAAGTTCCATCTGTGAGTTTTTCAAGATTTTTGTAGCTTAAGCTTATCTTGTAAAAATTATTTAATAGTAAAAACTCAATTACTGACAGTTAATGAATTGCATCATGATGTTTTGATCACTTTTTGCCTCCAGTCAGAATTTACTGGGATTTTGTGACAGAGGAACAAACAGGCCAACCATTGCCTTGGCCACATTTTACCAGAACAAGCAACAGATGGACTTTTGTCTTATTCTTCCAGAAGGCAGAAAGCCAAGCAATGTCCAGCCGACCAACAGTCTGGGAGTCAGAGGAAAACTCTCCCCTAAACCGATCTGCTTCATACTTATTTCTTTTACACAAGTGTCAAAGAACAACCAAAACCAAGGTTTTATTTCACAGGGCCTTTGTGCAAACAATAGAGTAAGATTCACTACGTGTCCAAAGAGCTTGGAAATCAAATAAGAGTTCACAGTTCCAATTACCATGCTTCAAAAAATGGAGGTATTTTCTTTTGGATCTGGCCTCCAAGTAATGTAAATACTATTTTTATGCAATTAATAGAAACTGAGGAAAGAGAATGAAGCTACCGTATAAGCGTAATATAAGCAGTTATCTCTCAAGTGAATGGCTTCAGCTATAAGGAGCTGTTTAAAACCCAAACATAAATCACAAATAAATAGGAGAAAAAATTAAATTGGCTTTTACAATTTTTCTCAGTATACTCAGCAGCAAAGTGGCAGGACATCTCAATCCAAGTAAACAAATTATACTGCACATCAAAATAAAAACACATCATTTTAAAACCCATCCTTTATTCAGCAGAAGACCATTTACTAGATTTATGAAAAGGAATTTTTCACAAACCCCAGACGTTCAGCAAATATTATTTACTCTCTTTATTCCCATTGCATTTTAAGGTTATTGAGCTTGCAGTTGCTAAGGGAACAACCTTCATTTATTTCAAACATTATCAAAACTAGAATACCACTCTGGAAGAGATAAATTTGCAAAAAAGTAGCATTAGCTCTAAATAAATAGGCAAAATATATATATATATGTATGAGCATACACAAGCTCAGAGGTGAGGGGTAGGTGGCATTAGCTCAAATGAGTTTAAACAGCTTGAATTTTGTTTAACTATCAAATTTTCTTGTCTGTCTCTCACAGAAATTGTATGAGAATATTCTGAAAGAGTTCTCATCCTTTTCTATGAATACCATCTACTGCAACCAGTTACATGTTAGGCCACTGCCAGTGAATACAGGGCCCTTTTGTTAAAGAAAGCATTCAACTAAAGTTTTGGAAATCAGCAGGTGACGATAATGTGGCACACATTCAAAAGGCAGCCCAGGCTAACATGAAAGCTAAGCTTTTGAAGGATGAGCTTAACAACATCAGTGAGAGACAGAGTCAAACCTACATGTCCCACTGTTGTTAAGCAGACAAAAAGTTATGCCTCAAGACAGGAAAAAAAGGTTGTAAAGCATGTTCAGACAATGTCTTCTTCTTTCCTCTCCTAGCAGGCAATAAATCTTAAATTAAATTAGAAGACTTGAAATCTCTTCTCCGGATCTTTTACATCTTTTGCTTGGGACTTGGCATCCCAACAGGCACTGAGAACTACCCCTTGAAGTAGTTCCTATAACCACTGATGAGTAAACCAGGTAAAAGTGTGGTTTCTAAAGGCTCAGAGAAATCACTGTAGAAGAGCATTTCCCTCTTGAAAAAGCAGCTGTCTGCATCTGCCAAGGAAAACAAGAGCCTAGACAAACAATGCGATAAACTAAACCCAACAGGGTGAGCTTTATGGCTTTACTATTCCAGTGTGCTAGTGACTTCTAGTCATTTTATTTCAGGAAAGAGTTGTCACAAGCAAAGATAACATCCATTGCTCTTCTCCTGCAGTATACAGCATAGAAGAATGCACTGAAGCTGATAAAAGGTAGCCTGTACTACCCATTTGCTCTCTAAATCCTTTTGTCCTTTCCTAAACTCTACAAAGAGCAATTTTGCAGCAGGCCAAGACAACCTAGCAGCCAAATGGTTCCAATATACCCAAAGGTAAGGCTGTGTTCTTAGAAAGATTTCCTTCAGCTAAAAGTACACAAAGCTGCAAGGTTTCTTTCAGAACATGGGCCAAAACCTGAGATCATTATTCATACTGTGCAGGTTCCCCATTTCTACTAACACTCCATTAGAGTCCTGTACAGATCTCCTGAGACAAGAGTTTATGTAACAATGAAAAATACAGAGCATATATAAAAATTCTCCGTTATTACTTTCCTTACAGCAAACACCTACGGATGGAAGTTCAGGGATCCAAAATGCACTCAGAAGAAGTACTTTCCAGGAACAATCTCCTGACAGGATGAATCTTATTCTAATCATTCGGGAATTCAATTTATTTTTCTTACAAATACAAAATTGAATTGTTGTTCTTAAAGCCTTTTCATCATATTTCAGTGCAATTGATAATTCTTCCCACTTTTAATGGGCTTGAAAATCTAAAGAACAAAAAAAGCCCTGCATGACCAGCAAGTCGAGGGAGGTGATTCTCCCCCTGTACTTCACTCTCGTAAGACCCCAGTGCAGGCCTGCGCCTTGCTCTGGGGCCCACAGCGTGAAAAGGATGCGGACCTATTGAAGGGAGTCAAGAGAAGGGCCACAAAGATGCTCAGAGGGCTGGAGCACCTCTCTGATGAGGTCAGGCTGAGAGAGTTGGGGTTGCTCAGCCAACCCCAGAGCAGCTTCCAGTACCTAAAAGGGGCCTACAAGAAATCTGGAGAGGGACTTTTTACAAGGACAGGTAGGGCTAGGACAAGAGGGAATGTATTTAAACTGACAGAAGGCAGGTTTAGATTAGATATTAGGAAGAAATTCTTCCCTGTGAGGGAAGTGGTGAGGCACTGCCACAGGGTGCCCAGAGAATCTTTGGCTTCCCCATCTCTGGCAGTGTTCAAAGCCAGGTTGGATGGGGCTTGGAGAAACCTCCTCTAGTGGAAGGTGTCCCTGCCTGTGGCAGGGGGGGGTTGGAACTGGATGAGCTTTACTGTCCCTTCCAACCCAAACCGTTCTATGATTTGATGATCTATTGGAGCAGACTACCATGGAACTGACAGAAGGGAAAATGGTTGTAGCATGCCTACACTGTGCTTTGCTTTCACTGTGCACCCATCAGACTTTGGAAAATACTTTTCATTTTTCTGAAAGACAGGAATGCCATAGGTAGTCAGCTGATGTATGGGAAATAGGTTTGCTTCAGTTTTATAAATCCTGCCAGGAATTTTAAGATTTCTAACTCCATACATAAGAAATCAGGAGCATTATGAAGGTACCTTCATATTTACAGTTAGTTTTGAGATATTTCTATGAAGTACGTTGAAGTGAGGAAAATAACGCAAAAAAAACCCTCACTAAAATATCACAAGCACAATACAGCTAATAATCTAAGTATGCATAAATACATCAAGTTTAAAGATGGGGAAAACCAAGAATTTAATGATGTCTGGCATGAGTAAACCTGGTCAGCCTGAAGCAATTTGCCTGACATTGTGGCAATATTTACAGTTTTTTACAATAGTATTACATTATTCATTCCATGGTAGCATTAAATTAACAACTTGAAGCATAAAAGAATCTTTTCATGCACATGGATCTACTGCATTAGTGACAGCAGAACAGAAGTCTTGAATTCTCTATGTTTAAATCTAACTACCTCCTTGCCTTTTATGATTGTGATTTACTGAATGATCACCAAGGCACAGAGACTTTACTCGTATTGCTTTCCATGCTTCATTAGGAAATGCTCTATAGGCAAGACAGGTTTTATTATCACTGACAAGGAATGTGATAGTACACAGATTGCTAGATAAATTCTGGAGAGCCACAGGCACAGAAGATGCCGTACACCTGAATTGCACCATTGAGGAGGGCCCTAGGAGGGCTTGTTCAGCAGGCACCTGTCCCATTACACATGCATTGTCTTTACCTTAAGGCTGGCCAGCCCATGGCCTTCTAATGCAACAGTGGAAAAGAATGCAGAGTTGCATTTTGTTCTATTCGCTCAGTCACTTCTATTGCTGAAGCCTCTAGCAACACAGTGAAAAGGCCATAGATCCAATGACACAAACTGCTTTTAGGTGCTATACCTGGAGAAAGGCACAAAAATAGGACAGTCACAAAGACTTGAGCACAGTGAAAAATTACTATTGTAACTACTGCGCTGGTCTGGGCTAGGAGAGAGTTAATTTCCTCCATAGTATCTGGTATGGGGCTATGTTTTAGGTTTGTGGTGAAAACAGTGTTGATGACACAGGGATGTTTTAGCTATTGCTGAGCAGTGCTTACACAGAGTCAAGGCCTTTTCTGCTCCTCACCCCACCAGCAAGTAGGCTGGGGGTGCACAAGTTGCTGGGAGGGGACACAGCCAGGACATCTGACCCCAGCTGACCAAAGGGATGTCCCATACCATATGGCATCATGCTCAGCATAAAAAGCTGGGGGAAGAAGAAGGAAGGGGAAGACATTCAGAGCGATGGCATTTTGCCTTCCCAAGTAACTGCGACAGATGATGGAGGCTGGCTTTCCTGGAGATGGCTGAACACCTGCCTGACCATGGGAAGTGGTGAATGAATTCCTTATTTTGCCTTGCTTGTGTGCCCAGATTTTTTCTTACCTATTAAACTGTCTTTTTCTCAACCCATGAGATTCTTACACTTGCCCTTCTGATTCTCTTCCCCATCTCCATGAGGGAGTGTGGGTAAGTAGCTATATGGTGCTTAGCTGCCTTTTACTACAGTTAAACCACAACACCTACAAAAACTTCACAGATGCAGCAAAATAGACGTATACAACACATAATGAAGATGTTTAATTTCAGCAGGTTTTAATTATAATAATTTATTTTTTCATTACAAGACTTTGAAAATCAGTTTTAAAGTTAATATTTATGGGGGAAGATTGAATGGAATGCCTTTTCATCAAACAAAACACTTTATTAAGGCAGGAAAAAAAATGAATTATGCACAGGCCTAAAAAGATTTTTATTCGTCCTACAAATATAAAAACCGGCTATTGGCATAGCATCCTCTTTTTTTTCCAATCTTAAACATTTATAGTCTCACTGAATGTTGTTAAACAGCTACAGAAAGTCATGCCAGAGGCTTTAATTTTAGTGAAGCTGAAATCACATATGAGGAGCCACTTCTGAGGCATGACATTTCTAATGAATCCTATGAACCCTCTTAGTGACACTGCATACTCTAGACTGCTACCTGTTAACATCATTTTTCGTATTTATACCTATAAAAATGCAATTCTTCTTTTAGTGTAGTTTCCTTACACAGGATGAGAGTTAAGACATCTTGCTTTTACACACAGACTAAAAATATACATAAATAGTGATATGAATATATGAAAATGTTATAGATTAATAAATACTAACAGGAGGTATTAAAATTTGAATTATTGATTATTTAAAATGTTAAATATGTGATTATTTTAAACAGCCATTGAAATGTCCCTATTATGAAGACATTATTGCACCTATATTTAGATGTGAAAGATTCTAGCAAAGAGTTTATTCAAGGATTAGAGACAAAATCTGCTTGTGTGTTTGAATTTATGCATTTCCACCCTTCACCACAGAAAATCTGGTTCCTCACAAAATGATAGCAACAAAATAGTACCTAGAGGTAAGATCAGAAATGTCACCAAGCAAATATTGACCAAGGGGTATCTGCCCTAGAAAAAATAATTTAAAATTTATTTAAAGCTAAATTAAAACATTCTACCTGCAAGATAGTTGCATATATTTAAATAATGGTAAAGTATAATTTTGCTTAATCTGTCTTTATCTGTGGCTAACTGTAATAAAATAGTTGCCTGTAAGTCACCATGCATCAAATAATATTCTGTAGTAATATTATAACTGAGTTTTCCGTTGCTTTGTCTGATTCCACTTTTATATTACATTATCATTCCCATCTAAGCTTCAGTTAAGTGTTATTACTCAAGTCAAACTAAAATGTCTTCAATCTTATGTTTTTCTCAATGGACACCCCAGCTGTGGCTTCCTGTCAGGAGCTCAGCAAAGTTAAGTCTGTAGAATAAAAATTGAAGGGAAGAATTGGAAAATGCCGATATACTACAACTCTGATTCACAGCATTAGGACCTGGCTCAGTAAATATATCATTATTCTCCTCAAAATAATAGGTGGTCTCTTTGTGTTCAACATCACAATGGCCTTGCTGTCAGAAATTAGTTAGGTCTACAGTCCAAGCAGACAATCACATTCAGTCACTCGTACAAAACAAGTATGTCCCATGCAGTAGCAAAAAGTAAGATAACAAACTAGGAGGGAAAAACCCAAAATCATTACAAATATAGACTAGCCCTTTCTCAAAGGAGCCAGAACTAAACACTGATTATGGCAAATATGGTCATAAAAATGTATGATGCACTTGCATTTTACAGTGCTGATGTTTCTGATGTCAGTGAGATGTAGTCCCAGGAAACTAATTTTGCAAAAAAATAAGTCAGTAGCATTCATGTGTTTTGCTGTATTAGGTGTTGTACTTGGATATACATTTGTACTGTATAATTTAATCCATTGGTCTTCTAGTTCCATTTAAATTGCTGAAATTAATATAATTTTGCTTAATCCAGAGCTTTCAGGAGAGAACTGTGTAAAAATGTAAAATATTGAAAAAATATGAAAATATTATTTGAAACAATTTACAATATGGTAAAAGCTGTTGAAATCCACTTTTATAGTTACATGAGGGTTCCAAATTAACCTCTGTGTTAAGCTCTCTGACATGACTGCTGTCTTGCTCCATTTGTATTGATGCTCTTTGAGAGGTTGATCTTTATCCACTATTAAAAAGACTGAAAATACCAACTCCGATTCTTCAGGCAGATGAATAAGCAGATGCTTGGCTAGACCCAATTACATTTCTATTTTTTACACTCTGGATTCTATTTACAGCACTGTAATTTAAAAAATTCATATCAAAATTGTTTACTGGTGTTCTTTAGAATTGACATTGCAGTTGCTCTGAGGCTTCCTTTTGGATTAGAGTCTTATTTTGCTTCATAGAATCAAAACAGAGATAAAGGCATGTCTTTAGATCCAGACCATCTCATGTACAATACATGCACTATAACCTCCAGAAATTAGCCAACACCATGACAACCCAGGCCACCTTATTTTGAAGTCTAAGAGTATACCTACATTTTAATCTGGATTACGAGTGCACTTCTGAAGTGAATCTCCTGATCATGCTGATTTAATGCTTTTCAGTTCTCACCCCGGAGCAGTCTCAAACCTCACAAATTAAACTCCCTTCAGATGTCACTAAAGCAGAATTTGCACTCCAGGACTGACACAAATATGTTCCCTCCAGCAACACATATAGAGGCCATGTGGCTGGACTAGACCTAGTCTGAAGTAAAAAATGCCTAACCTAATTTTTTACAGACCAATCTTTTCCCTGTGAGTTCATCCAGCAGAATCAACTTCCCCTTTGCCTCCTTTTTCATCAGGCTTCCAGGTCTCTTACTTCTGGTTATATGGCTATTTCAAGAGGCGCAAAGAACTATTATTCACTACATCCCACTGAATTAAATTCAGGTTCTTCTCTATACAGGATGAACTGAAGCCCTTCCCTTTTCCAAGCAAGCACACTCAGGATCCACTGGGATCATTTTCAACTACAGTATGACAACTTTTCAGGTTTTTATGGGGCTCAGATAGACTGTAAGATTGTTCTTACAGTTTAAGACCAAGGAATAGAACTGGTCCACAGTACAAAGGTCTGGAAAACAGTCAATACAGAAATATGATGAAATGTAGCATATTTTGTTTGTAAGGCTGCAGGGGCAATAGTTGGTCCACGCTGTATAAGTATTAGCTGCTGTTTTGAAGAGGTACTTAAGTGGATATGTAAGGGAAAACAGAGAAAACAGATACGTAACTTGGTTGTTATTGCACTCATAAAGAGGCAAGATCTAATTTCCACACATAAACAACATATGCAATTACCTATAACTACCTTTCAATTAATCTTTCCCATACCAGGAATATAGATCTAAAATTGAGTTGGTTCTGTGTTATTCTGATAATCCTCTGCTGTATATTCCTGTTTTCTATGTTAATATTTTGCTGTTTAATTTTGTAGAAAACAATGTGAAGCCAACTGCTGTCTGTGTAAAAAGCATTATTCAGCTTCGTTATTGTGCTTTGTGATGATACATTTCCAAATCCCACATAATAGCTCCGCAGAAATAGTGCCTTATCAGATATAGCAAATGCCACAGGGACTACAGATGATGAGTACAAAGATACTGAGAGAAAGAAAAGAAACCAAGCCTCTCTGGAGAGCAGAAAAAGATGAAACAAGAGCTTAAACACTGAGTCCTAAAATAAAGTCAAAAGGGCATGCAGAAGCATCCAGAAGGACTAGCTAGCACACGGGAGTGTGAAATGAAAGACATTTACTTACCAGGCTCTGGAAGAAAGCATCAAAAAAAGCTTCTGCCATGTAGACATGTACACAGGGTACAGCCTTAAACATCTGAAACACCAAAAAATTGAAACAGATCAGCTAGACGAAGATAAATATGTGACAGCAAAAAGAGACACACACACACACACGCACACACACAAAAGATCAAAAAAGCTATTGTTTAATATTTAAAGCCAGGATGTCCTTATAACACACTCATGTTTGCGAAATCCTGATCTGTGCCCTTTGAAAGTGTAAACCCCATGGGTTACCACCATCTTACAAATAAGTTGGCCTTTTTATTCTAATGTTTGAACTTGTCATTTTGACCTGAAAGAGTAGGCTCAGTTCCAATTAATAACAATCACATGAATGCTTCAGCTATACCTGGGTAAGATAATCAAGTCCTTAACCTTAGTTCTACATCACAGATTTAATCAGCCGTTGTTCAGATGTCAAAGGCCATTATATGCAACAATGTTCTTTCATAAGATTTTTAACACAGCATTTACACATCATTACCCATTCTCGAACACCTAACATCACTTTTACTGTGAAAAAAAACTAACATCTGTATTTATCTCCAGTAGGGACAAAATGTAGACTTGAGCAAAGATTAAATGATTTTACACTTGTGATTCTATGTACAAATGCATTCTATCGGTGTTCAAGGCCAGGCTGGACAGAGCCTTGGGTGCCATGGTTTAGTGTGAGGTGTCCCTGCCCATGGCAGGGGAGTTGGAACTACACAATCTTAAGGTCCTTTCCAACCCTAACTATTCTATGATTCTATGATTCTATGTATAAATGTACCATACTGTCATAGCTCCTGCTGGAGTCTGGGGAGAGATATAATGGAGAAATTGTAGCCCCATCACATTTATGCTCAACTCCCCATGTTTTACTAGCATAGAATTCCAATCTGCTCTTGCTCAGAACAGTAATTGTGGCAGATAAGATGATCACACACCCCTTTTTTTTTTTTTTTTTTTTTTCTAATTTTTTCAGACACCTGGAAAAGATGAGTAAATTGATCACTCCAGGTTTGGGTTCATCAGTTAATGGTGACTTCATCATGTGCTGTCTGCCCTAGACACTCAAGTTGTCAGAGAAGTCTACCAGGGATTTTAACCTTTCCCTGTCTCTATCATGTAATTTGTATTAAAAAAAAAAAAAAAAAAAAAAAAAAAAAAAGCAACTTTTTTTTTCCTTTTAACATAAAACAAAGGCCCAATTTTTGGTCATACCATCAGAGCAAACCCAAGGGCAACTATCAGAACACTACACTGCAAGTGAGACAGTGACCCTCTTCCAGAGAAACACCTTTAAAAAAATTATCTTAATGAGGACTCAGGTGACATATTCTGTAATGAATGGATACTGCATCCTTGGTGAGTGTTACAGTCAGGGTGGAGTTCACTGGAGAATAACCCCAAACCAGCTAGTTAAGATTAGCTATTTTCCTGTTTCTTTCAGACTTGAGTCTCTCACTCAAATCTTACTTACTGTTCTGCATTCTTTTCTGGAAAGTGGTGTATACAAACTAGAACATTATAAGCAATTACCAGACACACTTAAAGATGCAATAATGAAAACAAATAAAAAAAAATCTGAAAAGAGGGAAGGGACATGCACATGTGTAGCTGTGGGACATGAAAAAGACATAAATGGAGGAGACAACAATGTCACTGTGAAGAGAGAAAGAGGCAATTGAACCTAAAGAAGGCTTGGAGGAGAAACATTGATTTGGTTATACAGAGAAATTACTGTGGTTGTATGAGGACATTTCCATAACACCAGCTAAGCTGGAAACTTGCAGGACAATAGCCACTGGGTGAGAATTACTCACATGAGCTCTGTTGCCCAGTAATAGTTGCCAGATAGCTTATGCATAAATAAAAGGGACTTCTGTTACCATAGGTCATAAGGTTCTATGTGTTAAAACCATGCACAACAGGAGTCAATATCTAATAGCTGTATCTACCAAATAACTTATTTTACAGTAGCTTGTTTCTGTAGTCAGAATTTCAGAGATTGAAGTTTATTTTCATTGTTAGTGCCAGAACAAAATGCACACACTGGGCGGATTAGAAAGCCCACAATTACGTGAAAAGAGCATTTGTCTCAAATAGGCATTCACAGATGGATTTGAATCACCAGTGAAGATGAATACAGTACCTGTAATACATTCATCTGAGTACCTCTTCTCTCCCTGCTTTTCTCCATGCACAAGCATAAAGGCAGTGCAACATCTGAGAAATAAATCACCTTATAAGCCCAGCAACAAATATAGCGATATTACTCCAATATAATTTTAATGCTTTTATTTATAATATATGTATGTCCCTTAACCACATTTTCTGACTATTCATCCTCCACTTACTTACCATTTGTGCACTTGTGAAATGAATCGAGGTTTGTCCTGATCATTCATTATGATTATTAGAAAATTAGATGAAGATTTATATTTCCACAACTTGTAAATTGTCATTTGATAACACTTTACCTCAGGAGAGCCATATTCTTCTTTTCACTCATAACCAGGCCAATCACTTTCACAAACTGAACAGTGGATCTCTAAAATAACCTGCTATGTTTCACAGTCTTTGCACTAAGTAAGTAGCAGTGGAAATCATGGACAGAGAAATAAATTTGCACAAGTCAGACTGCAGGAAAATGGCAAATAGACCTTAAAGACATTAGCAATCACAAAAATTTTTCACAAAATAAAATGTCAGGGGTTTAATGGAAGTTAAAAATCGGGAGCTTTATCATAAAAATATTTATGACTCTCATCTTCTGTATCTTAGTTTCTCATCTGATTAAATTGTATGAAAGTGAGTTCTGTGTATTGGGCTTAAATGGCAAGGTTTTGGTAGCAGGGATATCCTTTGTGAGAAGATACCAGGAGCTGCCCATATGTTGGACAGAGCCAGTTTCAGCCAGCTCCAAGCTGGACCTGCCTCTGCCCAAGGCTGAGTGCATCAGCAATGCTGGTGGTGTCTCTGTGCTAAAATATTTAAGAATGGGTAAAAACTGCTGTGAGCAGCTGGGAAAGAGGAATGAGAAAATGTGAGAGAAACAACTCTGCAGACACCAAGGTCAAAGGAGGAGGAGGTAGAGGTGCTCCAGGTGCCAGAGCAGAGATTTCCCTGCAGTGGGAGACCATTGTGATGCAAGCTATCCTCCTGCAGCCCATGTTGGTCCACCGTGGAACAAATATCCACACTGCAGCCCATGGAGAACCCCATGCTGGAGCAGGCAGACATGCCCTGAAGGAAGGTGCAGCCTATGGACAGCCCATACAAGGGAAGGTTTTCTGGCAGGAACTGTGGACCATGGAGCGGAGCTGACTCAGGAGCAGCCCATTCCCGAAGGACTGCACCCCATAGAAATGACCCACACTGGAGCAGTTCTTAAAGAACTGCAGACCTTGGGAAGTACCCACACTGGAGAAGTTCGTGATGGACACCCCACATTGGAGCACGGGAAGCATAAGGAGGAAGAAGCATCAGAGATAGCTGTATTGAACTGACCACAACTCCCTCAGTTTTCCTATTTTCCATAGAAAGCCCACTTGCACATTATAAATAAGTGTTGTCTGATGATAGTTACATACCTCTAAATGGAGAATTAAAAAGCTGAAGTCCTCTGAAATGTAAATCCTGGGAAGTTGTCAGTGAGGCTGGTGCCCTAATTCGAACCATGGTTTTTAGCATTGTAGCCTTGCTAATACTTACCTGCTTCCATTTGTGAGGTCCTGCTCGTGTCTGGTTAACTTAGAATACTTTACTAAGCAACCTTTTTCCTCTCTTTACCCCCATGCTGACATGTATATCTTAGTATTTCTTACATGTCTGATGAAAAATAATCGCCATTCATTTTAAAGTAGTTCTAACAAGATTTACACTTTATGGCCTGAAACAGTTGATAGGCATTCATGAAACAGAAGAAAATATACCAAGTTCACCATATACCACACTCACACTGTATGAAGATCACCCAGGGCTACTTTCAGACAAGAAAACTTTCTGAGTAAAACTAGGGAAAGCCAGTGAAGAGAAGCACTTCACACCTGCTGTGTTCCTCTGAACATGTTTTGAGAATTTTCCATGAAGTTAAATTCAGGCTTGATGATAATGCCTGGAGCTGTGCCTTCTTTAGTCTGTTAACACCAAGGTGAATTGTTCCAATGTTTTGAAAACTAAACATGCAAAAATCAGCTTCTTCATGTTTAAAATGATACTGTAGGCTTTATACAGTAACCCGTATTAAGGTACAGCAAACCTCTATTGCCCCAGGGGCTGGGGGATATTACATTTCAGGGAAGCATGCTTTTCCTTGAAACTTGTTTGCAAAACAGGAAAAAGTGATCTCTGATGTTGTCCACAGGTACTGGTGCCCCCAAGCACCTCTGCCTCCAGACACATAAAAGGAGCAGACTCTCCATCCCACTGAACAGAGTGCAAAGATTGTAACAGGTTTTTCTGTGCGACCTCCATCCATATTCTCCACTTCACGAAAATACACAAGTACAAATAAAACCTTCATGTGCCACAACCAGATATATATCCAGGCAGGCATCTCAGCCTCAGTGATATACATTGATATACATTTTCGCGTCAACTGCAAAACAACTTTTGCAGAAGAAAAATCACTGCCAGAAAAGCACTGTCTTCCAGCAGAAGCTATTTTCTAAAAGCCACACATGCAAACATAGGGGGAATCAGTACTCAGCACTCATGACTCTAACATCCTCACATATAAGCATACTGCACTTCGCAGAGAAATAGCACCACCTGTGTGGGAATTACCCAACTACCCAGTTTTGCAAAAGTTAAAACTCAAGAGGAAGGTTTTGATTCTTCTCCTATATTGTTAAGGATATAATGGAATGATGAGGCAAGGTGGTTGTTTTCTGCAGAAAGCTAGCTGGTTTATGTTAAGTTCTAGGGAGAGTGGTGTCTTTTCCATGATGCTGTGAAAGGCACAGGTGTTCACAAAGGAATGTGCACACTGGCAGGGCCTGCATTTTTTATTGGGGTAGAGGGAGAAATGTAAGTACAGAAGGAATAATCAAGTATGCCTTACAGCTATGCACACAGCATCTCTTGTACAAAGTTCTCCTGCTGTTGGAATTAAAAGTAAGAAAGTAATATTTTTCTCTTCCTGACTGCGATAAAATCTTTGTAAACCAGAGAAAAAGCTTTAGACTGAACACATCACTCACAGGCTTTTCCAGATGAAATGAAAGCACATGCTATGAAAATGTGGTCAGGGTTCACATTAGTATAACGTTTGCAAACAAGCTGAGTTACTAGTATTCCAGTTACTACTAAGTCACTTCACTGCATTCCTGAGAAATCTAAGTATTTGGATACATCCTGTAAGACTCCACAAAATGCATTAAGACATCTACCACATGACAGAAAGTATCCCAGCATAGGAAACCCATATTAATGTGGTATTTTCCAAAATAACTTTCTATTAAAATAGAAATATCACAGCATAATTTTACTGCTGTAAAATTATTTAGTTTAACAATTAAAACTTGTTACTTATGGAAGAAATTCCTTAGCAATAATTGAATTTAAAGCTAAACTTGTGACTTTCAATAGTAGAGCAATCAAAGCTTTAACACATACTGAATGAAAGTTTTAATACATATTGAATATAAACTCAAATCAATTTATACTATTCCATGCCATGGAATACAATCTACACTTTGGTCAGAAAAACAATCATAGATGTCAAACTTGAACAATCCAACAGCGTCA
>WTXV02054317.1:27821-42159 GCA_009823435.2 Nymphicus hollandicus | reverse complement strand
TAGTGTGAGGTGTCCTTGCCCATGACAGTGGGGTTGGAAGTAGATGATCTTAAGGTCTTTTCCAACCCTAACCATTCTATGATTCTACGATTCCTGTAACAACTTCACAATTGATACTGATTTCCATGATTTAGGCAGCACATTGGCCTGGTACATGGGCTATCCTAAAGGCTTGGTAATATTTCTTATGACTTTGTGCCCTGTTTTACAGTAGGACCTGGGAGGAACTTTCTCATCCCTTTGCAGCTGAGTGCCATTCTGCCAGTGCTAATTGTTTGCTGAAGCAGTACTGCCTTATGCATTTCTAGTGTAAGGTGGAAATGTATAATTATATACAACTAATCAGCTGTGTAGAAACATAACTTTACTATCTGCTGGTTTACTTTCTGGAAGCAGCTGTCCACTGTAAATTGTAAATATTTATTTTTTTAAGTATTAAGACAGACATGTATATAGCATTGTGTCTGCATTGTAGTGATACAGAGCTGTTACCTTTTTTTTAATGTAGGCATGCATGCTTCTGTTTATTTTCCTTCATTAGTAGTAACCCAACTGTATTATTGAATTGAAGGATGATTACCTTCTATTAAAAAACCAGCACAGAATGCTAACATCAGATGTAATCTGTAATCTTTCACACAGGTAGCTTGAGAGATGTGCCTTTTTTAGCAGCAGATAAGCCTCATTTCTCATAGAAAACAATAGCAAGATGTCATCCTGTCTGCAGTAATGATCACTGGTTGATTCTGCAGTCACAGACAACAAAGCTGTACCACATGAATGAATCACTGCTAAAGTCTGAGGACTTTAGGGCATTTTGCTTTACACAGGAGAGGTTTACAGCATCCAAAAGATGAAAAGTAACCTGAGGAGCTGTGGTATGCTGTACTGGTAAAGAGGTTTGTTGCTGCTATGTATCTCAAAGAGTTGTTCCAAGTGCACAAGTATTCTTGCTACCTTCTTGTGATTAGGTAAAGCTTTATTGGGAATTTGCAGAATGAAGAAATGGAGTGTGCATGCGTTCTTTTGAGACACACATACTGTGCTACACTTACTCATCAAGATGTTAATGTAAAAGAGTTAAAAGTCACCTAGCATTATTACTGAACTTTGATCACCAGGAACATTATTTAATTGGGTTTTGCTGCTCTTCACACAGTATATAGTTATTGTTATCTGCGCGTCTGCTCTGTCATTCACTGCGCACTTGTTTACCTGGAGTCCAAGGGAAACAACACGACTGTATTCCCAATTCTGCAGTGATCATAAGAGTAAAGGCACTTGTGGATCCAGGGAGTTGAGTCCATTCTGTGAAGGAGACCAATTAATTAGGTTTTAAGTAGTTGTTTTTTTGGGCTGGATTGCAGCATCAACCACTGATGGCAGTTGATGTCTGGGGAGCTACAATCTTCACTGTAATGCTTGTCTTTATTGGCTGAGAGAAGTTAGTGAAAAATCTTGAAGTATTAAGAATCAGAATGACTCAATGTGATTGATAAACTCTCCTTCTCAAAAAACTACAAACAAAAAATACAACCAGAAGCTCTTTGACAATCAGAACACAGAGGGGAGAAGAATATGGGATTGAAATTGTTAGGATTTAGTTACCCAGTTCAACAAGTATGTATGTGTGTATTTACCTTCTCCAGTCTTAAATCTAGCTATTATAAAGGTCTATAAACATCCAGAAAATGGCAACTGAAATTGTACCTTTAAAAATTGCGTGCTGACATACCTCGACTGATATCTCATTGGAGAGGTTTGAATAGCTGCAATGTGCTTTAGATACTCAGCAAAATAATTAGGTTCTGCCTTGACCCAAATTCAGATATTTTCGAGGCCTCGCTATCACTGGAATTCAGGCACAGAGTGCCTCTGGGAAAAGTCATACACATAGTCACTTCATTACTCTTCATAGTCTGAGGTTCAAACTGAGAGATAGGAGATGTTTTCTAAAATATTCTGGTTATCTGCAGCACTTAATCTTAGCTAATAGCAAGTTACAGTCAGTTTTAGTAGCCTAAATACCAGGCAAGTAGCTCAAATGTTATTTCCAATCCAAATATATTCTCATCCATAGGCATAATTGTGTAAAACGTTGAAGAGTCTTCAGTGGGCACCTTTGAAAAAAATTTGTAGGAAAATAGACTGTGAATTGCAAGGCTGAAAATGAAATACTAGTGATTTTTATATGCGGTGAAGTCTCCAAGGCTGCAGATAAACAGCTCTTTGGGCAGTCTAAAGCTGTGCCAGGCACACTACACAAAATGTAATGAATGAGCAAAAGAAGTGGCACATGAGTTTCTGCATAGATAGTAAATCTGGAGAATAATCTTATCTAAACCTGGTAAGATGCTGACAGATTTCAGAAAGCAGAATTTAGAGTCATTGCTAACAGGTTTTGAAATTGCTGGCTCAGTGAATACCTCTTCCCCCCTCAATATCTTTGGCATTATCAGGAAAGGTATTGAGAAGGAGATAAATGCTATTTAGAACCTCATGCCCATATCTTGGGTATTCTTAGATAGGCACAGTAAAGTGAGGGTATAGAAGATCACAGATAATATAATTGAGAGGATGAAGAAAAGTACTTTGTAAGTAGAGGCTAAAAAGGCTGAAATTATTCATTTTGGAGTGTAGAAGGCTGAAATGATAGGTGAAATTTGAGGATTACGGAATCATAAAGGAAATGAGTTAAGTAAATACAGTGAGTAAATGGTTGTTACACAACAAATCTTGCTGCTAGAACTGATAGTCACTGATTGATAAGAGATCAATTTAAAATAGATGCAGTCAAGTGCTTTTACACAGAAAACTTCAGAAATCTGTTGGCGTAAGAGGTTTTGGAGACAGTTTCAGTGAGTTCACAAAGGGATTGCAGAAATTTCTGGACAGGTAGCTCATGAACAGACACTGAAGGGAAAGAATGGACATGGATGACCCTAATTCAGTGACTGATAATCCTTGGGGAATGTATGAGGGAAACAAACTGCAATTAGCTTGTCTGTGCTCTCCCAAAATGCCTCAGTGGAGCTCTATTGGATTAGATGAATTAAGGGCGTTTCTGTCTGTGGAGTATTTGTGTGGCAAGGTTCTCTCCCCGTCCTGTAGTCCAGTTCGTACATGCTGGGGAGATTCCCAATGAAGCAGATGGGTATCTGTTTCTGTCATCAACTTGTTCTCCCAGCATTACAAAGGTCCATGAATGTAATGTATTCAGCCATGTGTGTTGATAATTGCTTACTGTAACAAATGGCTATATACCAGCAAGTACAGAAATGTCAATTTAATTTGACTTAATGCGGTTATAGGAGGCTATTGGTTTTACCTTTAATATTCAATACTGTTTTTGTATAGAGCAGTCTAGGACCAAAATCAGATATCAGAAATGTAGAAGGTATTAAATTAAACTTCCTTATGATTAATATTTATGGACTTGTAGGATTTCTTACCTCTTCTTTCCACTTGTTTACTGTTAAAGATCATTTATGATTTTCTAACTTTGTGTGTCATACCATTTAGATTTTTTTCATATCCATGTGTGTCTGAATGTAGCATTGAAATAACATATTACTAACTGATCTCAAATAATCCATATCTGTTGTATCTGGTGTGTTGCAGGAAAACCAGGCCATAATTTTAAGTACTTCTAAGTATTGAAAGAAATATAAAGGTAATTGCTATGTTCTGTGTAGTTATATCAGCAGATTCCAGATGCTGATGTTGCTCACTGCTCTTTGCCATTTTTCTCTTCTGACCTTTTCGCTTTACCCTGTTTTTCACTTATAGTTGCATTTATTTATGTTGTCTTATCCTGTGGCCCATTTCCTTGCTTTCCTTTTTGATCAAGTCTATTGCTGTTAACCTGGAGCACTTGCACAGATACCGACTGCAGAGATGGATGCTGTCAGCACCCAGATGAGGGGGATTGAGGTAGAGAATAGGCAAATGCTCTTCCTGTTACGTAAAAAATTCTAGTAATATTTATGGACACGTTTTACATATGCCTTATTCCAGCAATTTAAGAGCACAAAAAGGTCAGTAATGAAATGAAATGGAATTTCTCAAGGAAGTCTGGGGAGGATCTCATTGGGTACTTACAAAGAAGTTTCTTAGGATTTTGATAATATTGAAATGAATAGCAATGGATGTATCCTCTGGCTTTTGGAGATTCTGAAAGTCCGTGTGCTATTTCATCTGTATACGTATATGCCTTTTGGTAGTTAAATAATGATTTGATCACCAGTATTTTGGGATGTTCAGGTGGAACATTTAATGTACAAATTGTAGTTGATGTTTTCATCACTCAATAGAGTTTCTTCCCAGTCCCTGCAGTATGTGTACACTGAAGTCTTGACAAACCATGGTTATCTAAGAAAAGAGCTTCACTGAAATGGTTTAGTTAAAATAGTTCTTTGTTCAGTAGCCGAAAGTCAAAGCTTCATAGTAAAGTGACTGTTGATAGTATCTTTTAGTAGCCATTGTAAATCATTATCTATTAGCAATACTAAATCATATAGTTGCTAATAGTTTATATTCTGAAGGATTATGGTTAGCTGCTTCTTGGGGCTGCAAGTTGTTTTATGTGATCAATGTGATTGCTGCTAATGGTTTGTGATTTAAGTGATTACTGGGCATGAAGAACAGTTTTGTAATTTGTTCTCCCCAGTGAATAATCTTTGGTTTCCTGGATACATTTTTTCCTGTTTATCAGTTGGTTAATTTCGGGTAAATGAGAGAGAGAGAAGTGCATAAAACTACATCAAAGTACAGCTCAGTCTGTGCTAGGCAGTTTTGGTTTCCTCGCTGCACAGGGAAGTATATTCTCCTTTTGGAGGTTTGCTCTCCAGTGCAGGGCTGCTTTGAAATACTGCATTTGACACAAATGGTGGGAAACGTCTGAATTTAATAAAGAAACTGAGTACACTAAAATTGTGAGATTTGTAGACTATTTATGGCATAGTTCCTGTGGAATTTGGCCCAGTGTGATTGTTATCCTCATAGACATGTAATGGGGAAAAAGACATTGTTATCTTTACTAAGCTGTAGTTATTATCTACTAACTGGACTTATTAAAGAGGTAGTCTATACAAAATGCACGATAGTGCTGTATGATATAAAGGGTTTTAACAAACTGTGGGAATAGGTATGCCGCTTAGTGCCGACAAGGCTGTGGCAAGCTATTCAGGTCATTTGAAATAAGCACTGACAAAAGCTTTACAGTATCTTTGCTCTGGATTCTGCCTATTTAGGGGAAACCTCCCCAATTTTAAAAAGAAACAGTAACTGCTTCAATGGGAGTGTCTTTTCTACCTATCCCTTTACAAAGTGTGTGTTAGGTCCCACTGTTTCATCGCCATGTAAGATAGAGAAAAAAGGAATATTCTTGTGTGTTTTTAAGAACTTTGAGGAAAACATTCTTCAACAATAATATTCTGGTTTACTGTTTCAGGTAGAAGTGGGATTTTATTGCTTGTTGAAGTTCTTGTTTACAGTGGTTTGCAGCCTTACAAGGTTTTGATTTACTTGACTCTTTTAAATATGATTTTTCAGCGTGACAAGCAGCTCCTGAACATGAAGCACCAGGTCAGAGGTAGCTGGTTGTCCCTCATATCAAGAAAACCATCAGTTAACAACTGCACATTAAGAAATCTTGATTCTGAAATTGTGACTGACTTCACATGTGCTTGCATATTCAGATGTGCATGTATGCCCATGTATGCATTTTTTCTAGTCATAACACTGATCTATCATTATGCTAGAAGAGGACTAAAAAATAACTTTGATACTTGAGGAAGACGTTATATTTTAGCAATTTTTAAAGCCAGTATAAAACTTATTCTGGATTGTGGAGAGCCCAGCCCAGGCTTTAATGCCTCTAGAATACACTGTATAAAATTAAGATCCCCAGTCACTACACAAATCTCTTTCTGACAGAAATTTTAAATTCCAAGGGAAATCAGAGAAAATCTTATGGAGGGCATCACCCCCAACTAAATACTGTGTTTGATTCAGGTTTCCTATGGGAGTGGTTTATACCTGTTGGATTCTCACTTCTGCATAAAAACTGGAGAAAAGAAACAAAAAGACCCCTCACCTTGTTGGACACTAATAATTAGATTTTGAAATTCCAGCTTTGCAACATTCCTACATTCCCTTTCCATTATTTTTAATTAATCCGTTCTTTGTATGTCAGTAGTGTCAGTACCTTCTCATGTTTACTATGGCACATGAGGATAGGCATTGCTCTCAGTTCTTCCTTGCCCTTATAATTAGGACTTTGTAATCAGCCACACATTAAACAAGGAAGAGAATGATTATAGCATTGCCTCAAATATGATGCCATGGTAAGTTAATTTCCTGATCTGGGAAGCTTTCTTCAGTGGCTGAATGTACCTTTGTAGCTTAAGGCTGAATTCAGAGATGCTCAAAAAAAAAAATGCAGCTTTATTTCAAAATGGTGAAATTACCTGAAATTGTAGGTTGATAGATTTATTGCTGCTGTGTAGTTATCTGAGGGCATGGGTGCTGCGTGTACCTTGACATTTAATATGGCACACTCTGGGCTGACCATTATCAAGCCCAGGATGACACCAGAAGCCCCAGGGCTATAAACGACTCATGTTTATAGTCAATGACTGGTTGTTTATTGAAAGCAACCTGGAGAGCAGGGTATAACCAGTTCTAGAGGTAACAAAGGGAACAGGAGGACTATCCAGCAGGGAAGAATCAGATGTTAGGTGGAACTGCAGACCAATGAAGAGAGAATGAATAGCTTGTCATTCACCAGCTTCCTGGTTACTGTCCAGCCTGTACTGCATGGAGCTGTTCCATCCCAGATGTGAGGCTTTGTACTCACCCGTGTTGAACGTCATGAGCTTCCCAATAGCCTGATCTCCAGCCTGTTCAAATCAGTCTGAATAAGCTGTGCCTTCCATTTACCACTTTTCCCAACTAGGTAACCACCCACCAGTTGTGGATTGATGTATTACAGTGAGTGGTTAGAACAAATACATGTAGGTGGGCACACTGATTTTTGTATGAGAATTAGTAATTTTTGTGCAGGTAAATATTTTTTTTTTTGTAGGCTGCTCCCAGTGGAATCTAAAAATACCTTATTCTGCTAGTTTTGCTGTAACAGTTTGGATTTGTGTATTGAGTTATTCCAATTCAGTATTTGTATATAAACACACACTGAGGGGTTCTGCTTCATTGCAGGAAGCTTTTACTGTTCCTTGGCTAACTTCTATAATGTGCAAGTGCCTAACCAAAGAAAGAGGGGTATAAAGATTACTTGTAACAGTAGCAGAGTTAGACTTACAGGGATGCCTAACAAGGAGCAATCAGAAAGAAGTATGTCAGACAGCTGGTTGCAGTCTGAACAGGTATGTGGCCATGGGGGAAGAAATCTGAAGGAAAAAAGTCTCTGTGCAGGAGTTCTGTACAAGTGACTTCTAACGAAGTCTTACAGTTTTGATTTTGACTTAAAGTAGGCTTGCCTCACTGCCTTACAGAGTGACTGGAAGGACTTCTTGAAAGTCTAGCATGTCTTTTTCCAAGTTTCTCTCAAATTCTAAAGTTAATACCATTTCTTACAATGCAGTTCACTATAAACTAATGCACAATGTTTGATTTTAACACATTTAAGGCCACATCATATTTATATAGTTAAGGTGCAAACCTTATGTAGGTACACTAAGTTTAAAATATCAAAGGATTGCATATAATTTCAAGAAAAAAAAAGTTAATAATTTATATGACATTAATAAAAGATGGATTTCCTGGTTTCCACTAGCAGTGGACGTTAAATGCGGATGAAGGTTATGGCTGTTCAAACTTTGTGCTGCATAAAGCTTTGTGCTGCACCAGCCTGTTTTGTCAGGCATAGGCTGTGTTCGCTTCATAGCCCATACAAGACAAGGTGAACCAGAACTGGATGGGATCACTTGAATTTAAATGTTTGAGCAAAGGAAATATGGCATAGGAATCTAGGTGGATCTAATTGTATGTTTTAGTTGCTGGAGTTAATATTTGTTTTTAAAGTTAAGTTGAGAAGACTTTAATTTTCTCTCCAAATAAAGTATTATGTAATTCAGCTTTTTTTCCAAACTAGGTTTTTGACAGTGTGTTGTTTGTGGTTCCCCCTTCCTTTGGCTGGAGAATGTGTCTGTTGACCTCAGTGACATAAATGCAGAGCCTTGAAGTGAAACAATGGGCTGGATTAAGTTGTTTTGTAAACTTTCACTTAAATCCTTTTATTAGTGTGAGTTACTGATCAGGAGAAATAAATCTTGGTTAAAAAAGGCTTTGAAGCTGCATTTACATTGCAATGTAGTAACTATTGATTATGCCGTATAAGAATTCATCTATGTTAAATGGTAATATTTTGTAAGCTTAAGATTTATAGGTAGTTATTTACAGGCCTGTAAAAACAGATGCTAAAAAAACTATTGGTAGTCAGCTAAGTAAAATGTTGCACTGAAATCCTGGTATTCACTTAATTTTTTTTCTTGGTTTGACACTACCAAAAATTACTGTATGTCGTAGGCATCTCTTATTGAATTTCACACTGGGGAGTAATGTAGGGATTTGAAAATGGCTAAAAATTGACGACTACTGTGTATGCCCTGTTAAATAAATATGTAGAACTTACAGTCCTGTTTACATAAATCTGCAGAAATAATAACAAATACAATTTTATTATAGTATTATTTTATTAATTATATTTTTTCTGTTATCTATAATTATTATGAAAGTTACTCTATGTTGTAAAATTACTGATTTATGACCAGAAACCTATTTTAGGTTGAAAGCATTTTGGTAGTGGTATATGAAGCAATTAATATATTTCATCTGTGACCTAAAAAAATGAAGTATGAATTTAGGGCAGGAGGGAAGAAACACTTCTATAGCTCTTTGTTTTTCTATAATGCTCTGTGATTCCAATTAAGTTCAAGTTACTTAAGATACATTCTCAAACCATTCTTTTCCAATCTTTTTATATTTTTCTTATTTACACGTTTTCTTCACTTTTGCTATTAGCTGTTACTACCATATGCCTGTATTGTCTACTAACTTATATGCATATTAGTCTTTCAGTAAGATTTTAGCAAATCTCTTGGCAGGAACTGTGGTGCTAATGCACTGTAAAGGAAAGCACGTGGCAGTCAAGGCTGAGCAGTGTATCTAGACAAAAGTATAAAACAAATTTGCTTTCCTTTGTGAAAGAAAGCAAGATGTTTGAGCATGGGCAAGTTAGAGTAAATTCTGAAGATCATCACAGATAAGATGTACATGCTTATTAGATTTGTGTGTTCCTAATTTGTATAGCATTTATATAGAATTTATCTTACTGTCTATCTAATAATGCTTTTTAGGTATTTATGTAAAGAAAAAAAGGATCTTAAACTCAGTGGTAATATAATAGAAATGAATTTCTTGGCTTGATCTTCACATGTACGCAGCCTATTTATCAGTAAGGCCTTTGTTGAAATAATAATTAAATCACTAAATACATAAATCAATACAGAAAATATAAATGGAAAAATATATGACGAAATGTTCCGCATGATGGTATATGGATTTTTTCTCTTTGCTACACTTAAATAACATATCAAAGAAAATATCTGCTATTGGAAAAACAGAACCAAAACTAAATAGTGTGAAATAAGTGGTGAAGGTGTGATTAACATGATCAACACAGAAGCTTCAAACATGAGAGGAAAAATTATTTTAACATATGCTTAAAATTGTTAGTTAAAGGACATTTGTGGAAGACAGAATGCATTTCCTCTTCCAATAGGAAAGAAATTAATATAAGAATTTCCACTGGTGGTAATGTTACCCCTTGTACTGTTATGAGATACCTAGAATGCAGATGTTAAAGCTACCATCCACAAAATTAAAAGGCTTATCTGAAATGTTAACAAATATCTTTTGATGTAAACATTGATATTAATGTTTGACACAGCACGAGTTGGCAGTGTGCATTCACAGCCCAGGAACCAACCATATGCTGTATCAAAAAGAATGTGACTAGCAGGTCGAAGGAGGTGATCCTGCCCTTCTACTCTCGTCTCGTGAGACCCCACTTGGAGTACTGTGTGCAGTTCTGGTGTTCTCAACATAAAAAGGACATGGAGCTGTTGGGGCAAGTCCAGAGGAGGGCCACGAGAATGATAAAGGGGGGCTGGAGCACCTCCTGTATGAAGACAGACTGAAAAAGTTGTGGCTGTTAAGCCTGGAGAAGAGAAGCTTCATGGAGACATGGAGACCTCATAGCAGCCTTCCAGTATCTGAAGGGGGCCTACAAGGATTCTGGAGAGGGACTCCTCATCAGGGACTGTAGAGATAGGACAAGGGGTAATGGGTTTAAACCTAAACAGGTGAGATTCAGGTTAGATATAAGGAAGAAGTTCTTTACTGTGAAGGTGGTGAGTTGCTGGCACAGGTTGACCAGAGAAGCTGTGGCTGCCCCATGCCTGGAAGTATTCAAGGTCAGGTTGGATGGGACTTGAAGCAACCTGGTGTGGTGGAAGGTGTCCCTGCCCATGGCAGAGGGGTTGGAACTAGATGATCTTAAGATCCTTTCCAACTCTAACCATTCTATGTCTCTATAAAGGCTTTGAGCAATTTAAAGCCTAATTAGGATCCTCATATTCAAAACTTAGGAGTTTTGATTTCTGATTTCCAGTATACTAAATGGTCACTAAATTGAGTAAGTGTAAATTTATTTGTATCAATATTTTGTTATCTAACACTATTTTTATACGTGTATTTACTCTGCATCTATGCAGCAATTTGAATTTGCAGGCTTTGCATTTTAGAGGATGTTATGAAATAGTGGGTTTGTTGTTGGTTTGTTAGGTTTTTTTTTTTTAAGAGGCCAACTTTTATGGACTTGGTTGTGCAAAATGGACAGGCTCTCAGAGAGTACACACCAGTGCACTCTGTAGGCAGGGTCGTGTGTCCTGTGGAATTAACCTTCAGATCTTACCAATAGAAAAGGAGGAAGTGAGGCTTTTAGGTGTTCTGATCCAGCATCCACTTATTAGAAAAGGGCTTGACAAATATTTAGGAGTATGTTATTTTGGACTACTGAATTTGTATCTATGCCTTTGTAACAGGAGATCAGTGTCTGAATATTTGTATTTGGAATATATTTATCTTTTTAGAGTTACATTGGAGATATTTTTTGTCAAGTGATCAACTAACCAACATGCCTCTTATTGCGTGAGGAAGCAGTGATGTATGTGTGGCTATTGTCTTAATACATTAAATACAGAGATTTCAATTACCATATTAAAGATTCCTCTTCTGGATTTTATTACCAGGTTACTCTACCATAATCCAAAAATCAGATCTACTTTGGGCCCATAGTTGTGGCCAGATTACAGGTGCTACATTTTCCCCATCTCAGCTTGATTCCTGAGTATTGACATAGAAGTTTGGGTCAAAGCACAGAATTACGATTCTCTCAAGATTTCCACTCAAACACATTGAAAAAGATGTTTTCCTTTAGAGTCTGTCCATGCCAGGGCTGTATGACTCCTAAATCTATGAAGAGACATGCTAAACTGTTCATTCTTTGCTTTAGATGGAACAAGAGAAATATGAATCTCTGCAAAATAAGAAACACTTCTGCGGAATGGCAGGAAAAAAACGCATGTAGGGTATTTTGTACTTCAGCTTCTTAAGTCCCGTGTTGGAATTCAGACAGTGTTAGGTCCTGAGTTTCTGACTTTTATTCCTGAAGCATAGGTTTCCTTTCTATGTCATTATCTCCTCTTTGACTCAAGCAGCCAGTTTTCTTCAGTCCAGCATACATTAGGATGCAATATCTTCCAGTTGGTGTTGCTTCAGAACAGTGTCATGTAAAATGAATTAACTGTCCACAAAGGGGATTATTCAAGACATGAGAAAGTCTTTGTAGATAACAAATGACTTCAGTTGGATTTGGGCTCTGCCTGAAATTTTAAAAAGATAAAAACTTTGATGACCAGCAAAATCATAGAATCAGGGTTTGGGAAAGCAACAAGTGGAAGTATCATTTGAGGAAGGAGAAATGGGATGCTGTGTATTTGATGCAGCTGTGACCCACGAGTCAGTGCATGTTACTACTTTGTTATGGCAGTATTTATAAGCGTATTATTCTGAGGCTCTGTCATTCTTCCTTTCTCTAATCTACTTATTGTTTTAGCTGTGAGGTAGTCTAAAAGCCAGCACCATCAGCTGATCTTCAGTGTCAGAGCACTGCTGCTAGGAAGTTTCGTTTGTTGGGGACTGATTGCAGTAATTGCATATGTCATGGTAGTCTCTGAGTACCTGGGCTAGGCACTCGATGTAAAAGTAAACATGGAGCTCTCAGAAAAATCACTGTCCAGTATGGTCTGTCAGGTATGTAGCTTTGCTGGTCTTCAAGCTCATTTGGGTGCTTCATTAGGCTCAGCTATGGCAAGCCCCCACTGTTGGGATTTTGAATGTATTTGATCAGTGTTTACCTCTTTAATTTCTAGTTTTCTCTTCTGAGCACAGATCTGGCTCCCAGCTGGTGTCAGTGAGATCCTTATTGGGCAGCACTTTTGTGTTCTGAGTATTTGTCATCTAAACAGATGGACTGTTGAGATCCATGAACAACATGGACATATAACGCCACAGCTCAGAGTTATACTGAATTAGCTCTAATTCTTGCTTAATATATAAGATGCAGGCAATGGGCAGCACATCCCAGAACATGATACCACACTATAATTTGCAAAAAAGCCCCCATTATTTATGTATAGATTGTCCTTCTCTGCGAATGCATAAACGTTCAACTAATAAAGATAGAGTTGATGTAAAGAATATTTTTGCCTTTTCATATTATTTACAAACACTTTCTCTGCTGTAGGTGGGTGCTTGGCTTTATGACTTCAGGCCAAAACCCAAAGAAGTTTAACTCACCTTTGCACTTATGAATTCATTATGTCAATGCAACTTTTTAGTGGAAAAACTCACTGATAGAATGTAACAATGTGTATCAGCTGGAATTTCTAAAACAAAACCTGTAAATCAAAACCACTGCATCAGAAATATTAATCAGTATAACATTTATTGCTCATTTAATTAATTTGATTTTTTTATGTGAAAAGGCTTTTTCATTTATTGAATCTATTATTAAAAGATAAGGCAGAGGATGAGAGATAGTTAAAAGCAAAACTTCCATGTGTGTGTTTTTTTCCTTGAAAATAGAAACAGTTTCATGATTCCATCTGTCCTACTGATAATATTTGGAAAAGCATTCTGTTTAAGTTCATTCACCTGCCAAAAATGCTTCGTTCTTGGTGCACTTCATTGATGTATTGTAACAGTCATTTTCACTGATACCTTGAGAGCTTTGGATTCAGCCTTTTAAGAGTAAATAATAATTGGGGGTTTGTTCATAAAGAACCACATTTAAAACTCTTTTTTTCAGGAAATCAAGGTGAGGTCACCAACGGTCAGGAAAGTGGAACATAAATATATATATTCTCACACATATTCTTTACTGGTACTATGAGGGTTTCTGTCACCATTTTTTAGATTACTGTGATGAGAGTGCAGAGAGGCTCCAGCTGAGATCAGAGCCCTATTGTGCCAGATATTGTACAGTTGGAGAGTAAAAAATGAGCAACTGAGAGGAAACATCAGCAGAGGTGCTTTGTAATTGGTAACACAGTAAACATATCTATTATTAGCCAAATATCCTACTGGTTATAAAGTCATTTTCTTAATGCCTATTTCAGTGGTTTATTTCTATGCACATTAATTTGTATCCCTATTCCTTTATATTCCTTTTGTTCTAACTGCAGTTGGGTGAGGCTTTAGCTCCTATTCTTCTCACTGACAGGGAAGATAGAAAGTTCCTTACAAAGTCCCTGCAAATGAGACAAAAGGAGTGTGATAGAATCAAACTGCCAGCCCCGACAGTTGGTGTGTCAGTGCTGTGATGGCCTTCCCTGGACCTCCAGTGGGGAACTCCTGCTCCTACATCTTGCTCTGTATCAGAAATAGTGCGCCAGCAGGGCCAGGGCAGTGATCATCCCCCTGTACTGAGCACTGGTGAGGCCGCACCTGGAATCCTGTGTTCAGTTCTGGGCCCCTCACTACAAGAGAGACATTGAGGTGCTGGAGAAGGGCCAGAGAAGGGCAGTGGAGCTGGTGAAGGGGTCTGGAGCACAAGTGTGATGAGGAGTGGCTGAGGTGTGTTTAGCCTGGAGAAAAGAAGGCTCAGGGGGAATCTTATCAGTCTCTACAACTACCTGAAAGGAGGTTTTAGTGAGGTGGGGGTGAGTCTCTTCTCCCATGTAACAAGTGGTAG
>WTXV02054317.1:0-27721 GCA_009823435.2 Nymphicus hollandicus | reverse complement strand
ATCAGTCTCTACAACTACCTGAAAGGAGGTTTTAGTGAGGTGGGGGTGAGTCTCTTCTCCCATGTAACAAGTGGTAGGACAAGAGGAAACAGCCTCGAGCTGCACTGGGGAGGTTTAGATCGGATATTAAGAACAATTTCTTCACACAGGAGTATGGTCAGGCATTGGAACAGGCTGCACAGGGAGGTGGTGGAGTCACTGTCTCTGGAAGTGTTCAGAAAATGTGTAAATGAGGCCCTTAGTGATATGGTTTAGTGGTGGTCTTGACAGTGCTGGGGTGGTGGTTGGACTTGATGATCTTAAAGGTCATTTCCAAACTAATTGCTTCTGATTCTAAGGTCATGCAGGCAGTGGACTGTGCCTCTGTGGTGTGGCAAAAAGCAGGATAATACTACTTTAATTTTTTTCCCCTTCAGAGTAATAAGACCCTTTGAACAACTGTCAACAGAAATTGAAAATATGTATCTTAAATGATATTTATGTGTGGACAAATTCTCAATTCCTGTCTGTCTCCCCACTCCCATCGTATTATATTCTCAGAAGAGATTTAGTTGCTCATTTAGCCTGTTACGTACTGGCTTCCAGTTAGGCCACTTATGCATGAGTAAACAACCAGCTGTGTGTTTCCAGAGTTCTGCATTTTGCTGTGTTTTTGCACTTCACACCTGGTTTAGGAAAGCAGAAGTTGCTACTCCACGGGCTCTGGAGATCTGACTATAGAGAATGGGCACAGTTAAGGTTAGTGTGTTCATTTTCAGGATGTGCTGTGAAGTTGAGAGGGTCTGGCAATTGAAAGATACAGCTTTCCTGATCATTTCAGCTGACCTGCCAGTGTGACAACACTGACAGTGTGAGCAGTGGCTCTGCTGCACTGTTTGCTTGAGAGGACATGGAACAAAACTGAAGTTCAGATGTTTGAGATATGTCAGTGGCTGCAACAAAATCGTACAGCGAATGAACTACAGTGTTGATGGTCCAATTCTGTCATAAGGTTTAGAGCTCCTCTTTTTAGTACCTGTGAATGCTTTGTTGAGATCTATTGCTGTGTTTTGGGGGGGAGGCTTTGTTGGTGGTTTTTTTTTGTTTGTTTTTGTTTGGCTTTTTAACGTTGTTTTGGTTTGGTTTTGTTTTATTTCACTCTGGGAAGTGCAGAAGTCATGGCTGTAGGTAAACTTCTGTCCTTTAGAGTGAGCAAGTTTAAATGAGAAGGTAAAGGCATATTTGCACTCAAAACGTAGTGGTTGATTATCCAGTGTCATAGCTGTTATGAGTGGGGAAGTTAGAAATCAGTGTGTTGAAATAGAAAGTTGCTTGTTTCCAGGTCCCTAAAGATGCCAAAAGGTTTTTGCTTTCAAGGCGCGAGGTTTATGAAGATACAAACTTGAACCATAAATTTTATAGTGTCAAAGAAAACCTAAAAGGTTGTAGGGAAAAGGAAAAATACTTTTTTTTTGTTTTAAGGTATCTCCCTACTTGTCTGTTTTCCAGGCTTGCAATGTTCAGTGCTCATGTGAATTGCATATGTTCTTAGGCCTAAAGAGAATTTCTTTACATCACTTCTGAGGTCTGCCTGTGCATCTGCTCTAAGTCCTTTCCACAGTGTCTTTTTAGTGTTTCTACTGTGTTGCAGATCTGTCGTTGCCTAGCTGGCTTTGGCCATGCTGTGTCTGCCTCGCATGCACCCTGGAGAGGAGACGTGTAATTGCAGCTCCTTTCAAGAGGTTCTTCTATTTTGTTGCTGGCATTATTGGGATTAAAGAAGTAAAAAAGGTGGTGGCAACAGTAAGCGCTTTTCAGTCTACTTCCTTCACAAGTACAGTGATCTGATGGGCAGAAAGTATCATTACCCTTAAATGTTTCTTTTGCAAGGTTAAAAAGTGTTGTGTGCAGTTCTCAAGCAGCCCACAGCTGGAGTCTATTATGAAAAAACACTGAAGGTACTTCAAAGGCATTTCTACAGGATGGTTTCTTTGGCTACTGCTTTGAGTGCTTTTAGCCGTTTCAGATGTCTCAGTTTTAAGGAAACTGAAACATCATCTTGCTCTTCATTTCTAATATGGAGATGAACAATAAATAGTAAATTTAATGTTTTGCACCTCAAATATGTAAACAAAAATTCAAACTCCAGCCAATGAACGAATTAATTAAAATTTCTGCTTAGTAAAATTTCACTTAGAAATAAGTGTATTAGAGGTTTTGACATATTTTGGTACAGCCAAACACCCACTGACAAGTAGGTACTTGTTTGGTGGACATTTTTTCGTATGTTTGCCTTGTAAGTAAAGGGATGCCTTAGTCTCAAAACGTACCTAACATTTACCCAGTTTCTGTTAAGGAAATCTGTTTTCATGTACTTGTTCAGTACATAGCTGCTTAAATGAATGTCGGTTGTAAGCATCTGGAGTAGTAGATGGTACAAAGCAATACAGCTCAAGTTCAGCTATTATTAGAGAGCCACACCAGGTTTTAATGACAAATATTTTATAATGATTATTGTATAAAAGAATTTTCTAGGGCATGTGTTCTTTAAAGGTATTAATAGCACTGCAAGAAAAAAATTAAGCATGACATTACAATGAAGAATGCATCTATGCTGAACTTAATCTAATAGTTTTGAGATATACTAAACATTTGCCTGGTTTGTTGTACCTTGAGGACTTGTAACTAACAGTGCTTGCCTGCTTGTTTATTGGAGTGTTTGAATTTGAATGAATTTCTTCTATTAAAAACCCTGGAGAAAAGAAAGTTTGAGCCTTCTAGTATTTCCCTGGAATCCTGAAAGAGAGTCTGGAGACCTGAGTGGCTGTTTCATAACAATACCCTAAAACAGTAGATATGTTTCCTGTTTCCCATAGGTGGGAGCCTGTCAACAGCTATTTCCATTCCAGCGCTTTTCTTATATCATATTCAAACTATTCAAGCTTGAAATCAAGCAACTACATAATTGGAACAGCTTGGAATAAACTGATTGTCAGTCTGCTTTTTCTTTGCTAGCTAGAATAACTAGATCCTATAAATAAGAGAGTAAAGGAGTTGAGACTATGAATCCCAGTTTCTGCTTATAAAAATAGGTATTTGGATAATATTAGACAGTAATTACATAGACATATCATATAATGAATACAGACAAAACTGCTACAGTCAGCAGATGTTTCCTGTTTATATCAACAGCTAAATCTGCTGTTAGCTTTCAGGCAACACCAAAGTAAAGTTTTCTGTCTATGACTCATCTCCACCACCCCAGTTTTCTAATTCTAACATGTTCAGAAAGAACAAATATGATATATATCAACTTATCAATTCATTTGCTAGTACTGCCTTAAGACTTGAAATACTGATGTCTGTCTAATCATCATTATGTAGACTACCTAAAATATAGGGTCATCTACCCTGTATTCTTCTGTTTTTTACAAGGCTGGGAACCGCTTGATTTGTCCATTTGGCTGTTTGCAATTCCATACCTTGATGCAAATGCAAATCTTGAACCTTTTCTGAAGTTATATATAGTATTTATTTTATGGACGCAGGCAAACCTCTGTGTGCTAGAAATAAAATACAGTGAATGAAATCCTATTTTCAGTCAAGAAAGAAGATTTTTTTTGCCTCTAAGAGAAGTTGAATTCTCCTATTTGCTATTGCCTACATTCTTAATGCTTGATTTTGTTTTTTTGATGGGGTTTTTTTCTTTTTCTGTGCCCTTAATGTTCATGAAGGGTGAACAGCTATTTTGATTTGGAGCTTAAAGTTCAGAAGAACTGGATTATGTTACTGTCTTTGTTACTGACTAGTGATGTGAAATTTTCTGGGCCAGATAACATCCTTCATATCAGCATCCTTTGTTGTAAAATGAAGCTAATCCTGCTTTGAAAAATACTGGAAGAAAAGTTCTGTCCTTTACAGAATATATATGGAGTTCTACTAACATTGGAAGTAGTCATTAAAAAATACTTTTGCTCCTAAATGCAGTACTTGCTATTTATGCTGTCAGATCTTACGATAGTAACCATTAATTTTTGGAGCTCTGGTGTGATTATCCTTTTAGCACATTATTCTGTGAATTTAACTGTGTTCAGCATATTAAATAAATACATATACATAATTGGTGCTATTTTGAGCAAACGTGTTTGTGTCCAAGTACTGAGTGCAATATAGAGCGTTTAAAGTGCACCTGTATTAGGAAACAAATATGATTAGGTATCATTATTAAATGTAAAAGAAGCATTTAAATTGGAGTTGGTGTGATTTAATAAGACTGAAAGCAAGACTAATAGAAGTAGGGGAAGTACAGGTTTTTTCTCAGATACATTTAATATATTTTAAGGTACTTCTGTTACTACAAACAGTGGGGAAAGGCTTGGAGGTTTAAAATGGGCTTGACATCTGTACAACCTGTTATTTGTAAAAGCGTGGTCACCCAGCCTGTAATTGTAAGGGTCTCATTCTTTTAGGCTTTCCAAATGAAAGCAACACCTCAGGCATTCCTTCTTTTATGAATTGAGGCTTTAACCTTAAAATTTGTTCTTTCTGAAAATGGCCAAAATATTGGTGTGTTTCAAGTGCTGAAGTGTATGCAGCAAAAATTTTTAAGGGTACGAGGATCTGACTGCAGCTTGTGGACTCAGGAAGCTGGACATCTACTTCTGCAGTGCTTAAAAGTGTTAAGGATCTCACCATTAGCAACTCAGAGGTTTGCACATTAACCAAATAATTTGCAGTGCTTTGACTGAATCCTACAAGAACAGTGACCTTGCACATGTTCATGCTGCCCTGGTGTTGCATTTTATCTTCACATGAGCAGATTTTTCTTGTTAAAGTGTTAAAATATACTCTCCTTAAGGAAACTGCAGTAATGTTCTTAGGATGAGGACAATTTCAGTTTCACATAGGCTCATCTCTTCCTTATAAGTGAGTAAATTTAACTGGGAGAAAAGACAAACCTAATAGTTTAACTGGTAGCACTCATAAAATTATTACTTTTTAAAAGGCACTGCTGTAACAAAGTGGCTTTAAATTACTGAGTTGGATAGATTGGGAAGCTTGTTTGTTTTAATGGCCAAATAGCAGTATGCTATTTCTTCAGCTTTCCAGAATGTACTGCAGCGTTTGACTGAACAGTGCAAAGGAAAACTTTTCACATTTCATGTTACATGGTCCCCTAAATAGCCAGCCCATACTGCCTGGCACTTGCAACACCTAAATTTTGAATCACAGACAAGATATCTGAATTCAACTGAAGAAAAAAAGGTGGTGTGACTATCTGGGTTGTTTTTTTTTTACCATGTTCCTTTATCTTTGTCTCTCCTTTTTTTGGGGGTGTCTTTTTTGGGGGAATTTAGTTGGATCATGAACCCTAATGTGAAGTCAAGTAGAGGGGGCATTTTTGCTAATGTGGAAGTACTCAGTGCACTTATTACTTGCACTCACCATGCTCTTGTTTATGGTTTTCAATTGTGATCTGCACTGCTGTTAGTTTAAAATCAAAGTCAGTCCTAACCTTTTGAGGTTTAAATGAAATCTAGCGCAAGAGTTTACATGTGGAGTTACAAATGGAGGAAGCATGTGCAAAATTATAAATGAAACAACCTCCTATTCTATATGTAAAATTGTGATTTATCAAATTGAGAGTTGCTCGTTGGTAGCTAGATGTTTTTATGCACCTCTCTAGTGAGAAAGTCTAATAGATAATTTCTCATTATTGATGGGAAAACGTTGACCTCTAATGTTACAGAACAACTCCCTAATTTTTAATCTGGGTATTCAAGTTGACCTTTTTAATTAGATTCACTATGTATTTCTCAGATTTCTTTGCTAATTTTCCCATTAGAAATCACAGCTGGTGTAAGGTCTTAGAAGAGGGTTTTCTCACCAATACATAGCCTGATGATTAAATTGAACATTCACCAAGAGATGGGTTAGCTAGATTGCAGTATGTCTGCTACTTGATTCAGGTGAGGAATATGAATTGAGGTCTGAATACATCTTCAATAATGAAAATTTTCTTAAAACCCCATCTTTCTGAGCTGATTGCTATTGTGTGGCTTAGCTTGTGTGACCCGTGTGAAGATAGGCATAGTGCTGCCATAATCCGTCACTAGTTTCTAAGCATCTTTGGTTGTTAAGAAGAAGGAAAGATTGACAAACAGACTTTTCAAGGCCAAAAAGAAACTTACCTAGTAAATGGCATAGCTGCAAGTTTATGTGGTGTATTTTGTGTTGGTCTTACTGATTTAGGCAGCCTAAAATTGTCTGCAATGCATGTGTCCACAATTTCTTAGCAAGTCTCAAACTGCTCTGTTTGAGGCACAGCAGGTTGTCTTCTCAAAGGGTCTGTTTCAGCTTCATAATGAATGAACCTTATTCTTGAGTTTGACTGTAGTCGGTGAACTATTAGATCATGTTCAGATAGGCTTTACCATGATGGGTCCATTTATTGATCCTCAAATGGCAGTGTTTTGGGAAGTCAGTGGCAATCTTGCTAAACTAAGAATCATCCTTGCTGTGCTAGGTGAAACTACAGAGAACTTGGATCTTTCATGAATTTAACTTACGGGATGGCCAGAAGGGTTGAAGAAAACTGTAAATGGCATATATGACCGTGACTCATGACTACAGTAATTTTGCACAAACAGCATTGGGGATGTTACATACTAATACATCCCCAAAATGTTATTTGCCATCTTTCTGTATTGGTGCAATAGAATAGATACTATATATACTGTTCTTGCTGTGTAGAGGGCTAGTGCTGATTAAATAAGAATACACTGCTTGTTATTAGGTATTGAGTGTAAACAGGCTGCAGCCATAATGTAAAATAAATCTTTAAAACAATTTTCCATAACATAGCATGATTTGTCTTGCAACTCTGCAATGTGTACACCTTTACTTGCCGAGATCTCCAAGGTACAAGACATATTCAGTGTATCCATATACAAATTGCAGGGAGAGAAAAACATTTAAATGGAACTTAGAGGCAGGTTCCAATGTTAATTCTTATGAAAACCTTCCTCCTCTTGATGTTTTCTCCCTTGAGCTTTCATCCCTGGAGAAATCAGGCTAAAACTGTGTGCTGTAAGATAGGGCATTGTCCTTCCTGTCAGAGTTGGCTGCATAGTACAGGGCTTGCTGATTTGCCTACCACATCACCAGTTTTCCATGAGAAAGTTATTTAAAGAAATGAGTATTTTCCTGAAAAGGCAGGGCTGTACAGACTGACCCATGCTCAGGTGCTGCTGTGCGTATTGATAGCTTTGTCAGAGAGGTGAGACCACAAACAAGTAGGCAGAGCTTGTTACCAATATACATAATATTTCCAACATTTATAAAATGCCATTTGTCCAACATACACATGGACAGTGGAACATTCATGTGTACAGGAAACCAGTAAATTGGATGGCATCAGAACTTCCTAATTTTGCTGCTTCCCCTTTATTTAAGTGAAACTCGTAACTTTAATTATTTGACTTGGTAAATGAATACATGAGTGCTGCAGTCAAAGATCCCTAAAAGAATAAAAGATATTTTGGATAGAGAGAAATTGATAAATATTGTTATTCTTCAGGAGCCATTCAGTTAAACCAGTTGAGTGCAGACCTGTTAGAGCAGAAAGGAGGTGTGTATATATAAAATGTACAGGTGGATGAACTGACTGACAGTTTGCAACAGTAATTATGGTTCTCCTGATCCATTCTAATATCTTTCACTTACAAGCAAGGCAAAACTTTTAACTTGCTTTCCTACTGAGAACTTTTTGCATCTAGTAGGGTGACTTTCACACCAGTGAGGCATTAGGTGTTGGTCTCCTTTTATTCTTAAAAAATCAGAATGTTTGAAGATCATTGTCTTGTGTGTGAAATAAAATTGTTTTATTATTTTCCCCAAAGAATAATATGTTAAACTCACAGCAGCATAGCTAGGCTATAGCCTGTGGGTCCTGACCTACATTTCTTACTCTACAGAGCATGAAATACGTTGCTATATATGATGCGAAGTCACTCTATGATTAGAAATGATATTAAATTTTATGGTTCTGGTTAAAAAGTGACTTAAAGTTAGATACAGCTAATCATTATAGTAAGTAAAGATTTGATATGTTGTAAAAGTAACAATGTTTCTTTTGAGTTTCTGTTCTACTTCAATGCTTTCCCTTTATTTTACATTGATAGGTGCTTTTTTAATACCTCAGTATGTAAACTTTTGTAAATATGTGGAAAACCCTAGTTCTTCCTGTGATCCCATGATGATAATGATGCATGCTTCAAACCCAACTTGAACAAAAATAAATGATGGCCAAAGTTTCAGTGTCTTGGAGAATCAAAACTCTTGTGCCTATTTTTTCCGTCACTGTAATTAAATAGTTCTATTCCCACAACTCGGTGAACAGAAATCATTTTGGTTGTATGGTAAATGAGACTCTCAACCCCCTGACAGTGTATTTTGGCTTATAAATTACTTCAGTCACCTACAGGAGGTAAGACCAGTGAGATCACCTCCTGTATGCTGGGTTGACATGTTTTGGTCTTGAAGTCTGAAATTGTAAACCCAGTGATATTTCTTTGAGATACACTTATGGCTTTTGAAGTCTGACAGAACCCTTGAACCTCTTTCCGTTAGTGTGAGCTCTCCACAGGAATAGAGAGGTTACTTTTTCTTGCTCTTTGCTGCATCCCAGAACTGAGGGGGAAATAAGCTTCAAGCAATTTAAGAAATAAGGAAATCTTGACTGGTATTTTGTGTCTCTTTTACTGAGATGCTTGTCATTTTTGATCCCTTATCTTTAAATTGAAGCCATTTGTAGGTGTGAGTGTAAATTCTCATGAGTGTAGTCCTTGGTCTGTGAAGGAGGTGTCACAGTTACAAATGTGGCTGTGCAAGAAGGGACTTGCGGCACAGCCATGGCACTAAATTTACTGAATATTGCAAATTACGTTATGTCTGACAGTACATTATTAACATAGTTAATAGCTGAAATAGGGGGAGAAGGGACAGAGCAAAGAATTCTAAGCTTGAATAAAATAATATGTTCCTGGAGAACGTTTTGATGAATTGGCTGAAGAGGTAAAAACTGCAAGTTACTGCTGACCAAAGAATTCTACTCTTGTTATATTTAAAGAGGTGAAAAAATTTCCTAAGGAATCTTGAAATAAAAAGATAAAGGTGGAAGAAATTTCACTGTTTCTGGTTTTGTTACCTTGAACCTCTAATATTATAGACACTATTACAACAGTCATTGAGCTTCTCAGAAGCAGGCCAGAAGCAGAGGATGGTTTAAGTGGTTTAAGACTTTTATCTTTGGCCACAATCCCACCTTAGAGAATTCCTGGCAGATATCCCATGTATTATTTTCTTCTCTTTCTAAGGCTTGATGAGGATAAAAAGGACAGCACAACTGTCTTCTGTGGAGCATTTACTTTCCTCTATTGCACCTTGCAGGCAGAACATAAAAGTGAATGGGCATTTTGTGAAGGGGTGTGTGTATTTCTCTTCTAAGCCTTAACATCATCTGCTGAGGATATGTGTGTAGAGCCATACTGGGGATGGAGGGATTTGATAAAGCCCTGAAGAAAACTTCTGAATTGCGTGAGATATCTTTATTTTGTGAAACTAGGAGAATATAGATTGTCCTTCTGAATTCTGCCTGAAGTGTCAAAATAGCAATATCTCATGATCAACAGAGTTGTCCTTTTTTTCCCCAGTGAAAACATGTTCTGTGCTATGCTGAGATATAGCTAAATTAAGTGCACAGATTAGCTGATCTTAAAATTATATTATTATGATGTGTAAGAAACAACAAAAAAACCTTTAAAAACAAAAGCCGAGCATTTAGAAAAAACAAAACACCACTGAGATTTTTGGTTGTTAATAGGATGTATAGAGTCCATATTATACACAGGTATAGAGACAAGATGTCTTTGATATTACTTTTGTATTCCTTGTACATGGCTTTGGAATTTGAGAATTATTTGATAATCTAGGCTCTGTGGTGGTAAGCACATGGGGCTCTGCTATTGTGTATATGCACACAGGTGAATGTGACTTCATCATACAGTGTAGAAGGGCCTTTTGTTCTTAAACAAGAAAAATAATACCTGGCAATGAGAATTGACCACACATCTTTAATTCAACAGTTTAATTGCTATTGGATGGTAACGTATTGTCCTTTCAGGGCCAGCATTAAGCTATATCTGTTATATTGAAGCTAAAGAAGGAACAATAAAAAAACCAGCACACCATTCAGCTGTAACTCACTGAACAATAATTTTAGGAACTACGTAAGGTACATGTGTATCCTATATACTTGTATTTGTGCCAAAAAAAGAGTGCTGTAGACATAAATGAAGTTAAAAAAAACCCTTGGAGCCCTTGCAAATGCAGAGGTTTCCAGTGCACAGTGCAATCAATATTTATATTTCCTTCAAACTTACCCCCTTTACCATTGACAAAAAAAAGAAATTGAGAAGAGATGCTGAATGAGAGTGTCTTGAACAAGCACTATAGCTGTGCATAAGCAGGTGTGAATTTATTTCATTGTTCAGACTCTTCCTCTGTAGGAAATTTACCAGTTCCAATAATACAATAGGGCTTTGTGAAATAACTGTAACATTGATCTCGGTTATCATTTTCAATCTTAAATATGAATTCCTGATTCAGAAATGAAAGCCAAATTGAAAATGATGTTTCCACCAAATATATTGCAAGTGCATTTCTGTGAAATTGTTTTATCGTAGTGAATGCCAAAGAATTGCTGCTTTGCCCAAAGCTAATTCTCTTGAACAGCAATTTGCCAGGGAAGCTAAAGGGTGCCTATGAAATATTACAAGAATGCTGACTTTCTACAAAATTTGGAATAGATAAAATTATCTATTTCATTTGTAAATCTGGCTTTATATTTTAATGCCACAGATAAATAACCGGAGTCTATTTTGTCTGATAAACCCTTTTCTAGGATCTATAGTAATAAAAGTTAGAAATGCTGGAGACAGACTAAGAGACAGTGCGTGACAGAACAAATGGTAATGCATGTGATGGCTTGGAATATAGATCTGCAAAACACACAACTCCCCTCACATTTATGCCTTCAGAGGGAGTTGAAGGGGTTTACAAAGACATTCAGCGCTTTGGGAGATAAGGCTCTTGAGCTATATACACCTTAAAATTAGGAATTAATTTTCAAGAGAAGATATTCTTTTGCAAATTGCATCCTCAGAAAAGATCTGGAAGTAGCCAGGGATGCTCTGTTGACAGAATGGTTTGAATCATTTGACAGAACTTGTTTTTTATCAACAGAATCAAATTAGAGATTCAAGCAAATTAATTTTGTTTGGTATGTAAGTCCTGCCTGACAGGATATATTGAAAGAAAAACATTCTGGATATGAAAAAATGGGTCAATTAGAAGACAGGAGCATGAAGTCTCCATAACAAATTGTTCACTAAAGGGCAAGAAGTGAATTTCCAGTGTAGATAGTTTCATTAAAGATACTTTTTGTTTTGGCAAAAATAATTCCTTTCATATTTTTGAGAAATCTTGACAGTTATGTCCAAACCAAAAAATCCTTTCTTGTGCTGTTAGTAGTTTCAAGTACTTTTTCCCAATACGTACAAAGGCAGGGCAGAATTCTGGGGCGAATGCTGAGGGACAGATTAGATGTTTTGTTAATTTCTCTTCAGTTGCAAGCAGAGCCATTTCTTTTTGGTCTTCTTTTCAATTTTAAGATTATATACGGAGGAAAAAATACCACAATTCTATAGATGGTAGTTACTTTGTAGGCAAAAAGAACAACTGAATGTTACAAAGTATTTTATCTAAGTGGTTTAAGTATTTCAGGAAGAAACTGGAATTGCCAAGCAACTTTTACATGACCTACCAAGTAATTTGGTGGTCTTGCGGAATGAAGCACTTGAATATAACAGAGAACAGTGAAGACATAAAAAATCTTTACAAATACACCAAGTCTGGTTTTTGGTAAACTGCATTTGTATTATGCCAAATAAAAATGTTGGAGTCATAGCAGTATCTCCAGAATCAGAACTGGATCTACAGCATTCAATTAAGCAAAATCTCTAAGGAAGCTTAGAAGGAGTGCTATTATTATTACTACTCCTATTTCATTGTGTAATAGCCAGTCTCTTCCTACCTATCCTCCAGACAATCAGCTGTCCCTACTGTTTGCAAAATCACATAGATTGCTTCTGTGGGACTGAGTCTGTGGGATGTAAATATGCAATTCTGCCAGCCCTGCTGATGTGACTGGGAGTTGGGAGTAGAGATCGAGCAGAACTGATATGTCTGTAACCTTCTGATTTAGTAGTGTTTTTCTTTTGTTGTTTGTTTCTTACTGGCTATATCTTGTGTGTTTTGGAAAGTTGACGTTCAAATAGCCTTGCATTTACTTAATGAATTACAGTCTATGTTGAATTTGCTCTCTGTGGAAATAAGTCAGCATTTACAGCGTTGCAGCATTAAAGTTTACCAGTATGTTGTTGTAGTATTGTATAGATTCTGTCATTTGTTTCTAAGGCTTTAAATACCTCGTATTGTGATAGATGGATGTTGTCCATGACTGGCTCAGAGAAGTGAATTTCTGTGAGCAAATTTTTTGCTCCACCACCCCTGGAAATGAGCATGTAGATTACATCAGTGAAACTAATTGAAGTCTTGATCCTGCACAGTATCAAAATCAGTCTTTATTTTCTTACCAGAGATCATTAAAAACACGTCCTCCTCATGCAGTACACAGAGGTGAATAGTTGTTCCTATATTTGTTCAACAGTGACAGAGTAAAATAGTAATTTATTCACCTTGTATATTCAGATATATAATGCCAAGTTCTGAAATAAATTCAAATTCTGGATCCGCTTGTCTACTGGAGAAAAAAAAAACTGAAACAAATGAGTTGGATCTGCAGTGACCACAGCATCAGTGTATGTGACAGGCCAGAACAGCAGGAGAGAGTTTAGAAATATTGCCTTGAAGTAGTAAGACAAACTTACAGCTATGTTCAGCCATCCAATGCATAACATAAGCCACTCTCAGTTGATTACACTTCTAATTTTAAACTTGATATTATTGATGCTGTTTATTCTAAATTCAGTAACTAGGCACTGCTTTCTGATACTTAGATGTGTCTCAGAGGAACAAGAGATTGTTCACTGTATATCCATGTACTTTGTCTTTGTGCTACTAATTGCTAGCGTTTACTTTGTGTTACTAGTATTTTTTCTTTTCCTAATACATTCTGGTGATTAGTATTTTGACCCCTGATGATGATAATGAACTGTTAGATGAATGCATCAACAAGCAAATTTCTCTCATTACTCTTTCATACACTGATGCATGAGAAGCAACACAGGAGGGTACTGTAAGAGTCATCATATACTGTGAGGCTTAATAGCAAAAGCAGATTCAGATTTTCTGAAGTTTAAAGCATCTTTCAGCTGAAAGAAACCCAGATTTCTCCTTCTGAAATTAGGACAGTGGACCATATGTTCAAAGAATTGCATTTTTGAGTGGAGGCAGTTGCCAGAACTGCAGAACTTCATAATCTCCCAATACTTTAATTCAGTGTTGGTTTTACAGGTTATGGTATTATATTGTTATTTTGGAGTCTTTGCTTAAAGGGGAGTGTGAGACATTTGTGTAATCAGATCACCACTATTTCAGAGAAGAGTGGTTTCTGTTACAGTATTTTTCTGAGCTGGGTAGGGGAAACACATGTAAATGATAACTTCCATTGGGGGAAAAATATCAACTGTTTCTCACAGCTGCAAAACTAAACTATTCTGGCTTTTATGTGCAAATCAGCTGTGACAATTTGTTATGCAGTTGAGCTGATAAAGCCTGTTAAAGTCAAAATTCCCTCTCAGAGGAGGATGTGCTAGAGCTTTCTGTATGAATGCCAGGCAAACATTGGGTTAGTTGTCATGAATGCTGGCCCTGGCAGCCTTTTTCCTTAAAATGAACAAGCAAAGTAATGGCAGTTCTGAGTAACATTTCCATTTAGTTTTAAAGCTAATTTTTGAAATTAAACTGTGACAAAAATAATAGGTGTATTATGTTGAGTTTTGTTTCAGGTCTGGTGAGGTCTTGTGCTGTTCTCTTCACCATTCACATTGTTAGCTCTTTCTCCATTTGGCTACCGAATGCTGGGTGAGATTGCCCAAGATTTTAATTGCTGATTCACATTTTCCAACTTAAAATACCATTTTACTCAAAATTGTTAGTTTTATGTATTTCCTGGCATATTGCACTGCTTATAATTGCTTATGAGGTGTTTAACTTTACTTGTAATAAGGTATAAAACTTAATCCCTTGACATTAAATTAAATCCCTTTAATCTCCTGACATTAGGCCATACTTGTGATTGGTGAAGCATCAAGATAATCTTTGCAGCATTTCTGGTCCCTGATTTGTCTGGTCTGTTGAACTATTGACTGTATTCATTTTAACATGTTATGTGCATTAGAAAATCAATGTGGCAGAGTAGATGGAAGCTTTTAAACTGATATGACCTCTGTGACAAAATGCGTAGTTTTGAGATCTTCTGTACTAAAGTCAAAAGCAATGTAGGAATAGTGGACAAGCTGGCTTTATGCAAATACTTATTTTTATGTATTTACTTTTCAACAAGAAATATACCTTTATGTTGTATTAGCTACTGGAAAAGTCTTTATTTTGTTTGATTAAGGTTTTGGGAGAGAAATGATGTGTCCATTAGTGACACAAGTAGCTTGTTACATCCTAGTTCAACTCTGAATAACCTTATTGCTAACCTTCTGGGTTTTAAATCATATCAATAGGTTTGACTTCAAAATTTTGTCAATACTTATTTTTCTAATGTGTATACTATGCTAAATAGATCAGTATTTAGCAGGTCAAATGAGGTCAAGTGCAGAGAACATGATGAAGCTTCTCCATGCAGAGTTGGCTATCTGAGAGACAGCGAGGAAAAAAAGTGCAGATGAAGTAATGATAGAATATGCTAATAGCAAGAGGGGAAAAATGGAAGGAAACAGAGGTGATAATTAACACTGCCAAGGTACAGAGGCCTGTTCAGGATTCATTTTGTATAGCTTGCAGTGAATACGACTCTACATGTTCTTTCTTGTGATCTCAGTATTAGGCTCCTCTCAAGAGTGTTCAGACAAGGCTGAAAGCCCATTTACTAGGTAATGCAGTTGGTTGTGGTGATGCCTAGTTCCTGAAAATGGTGTCTACATGGGTCACTTTAGAATGCTGCTTTGTACACTGTTGGTGGTAGACAGGACATGTTGAGGATCCCTGGGGTTAAATGCAACAGCCCTGAAGCTGCAGAATTAGCAAACTGCAGAACCTTACATAATGGTTTTATACTAGACAGCTGTGTCCAGATTTTAGACAAGGATGTTGTGAATTTGTCACTGAAATGTTATTTTCAGAACATGGAAAGCCTAATATATAATGTTGTGAAAGAAATTTGAAGTATCATAATTGTCTATGAAGAAAATTTCTTCTCTTTCAATTTTGGAACAGTATTAAAACCAGCTGTATAGTTTTGCATCAATTATGACTTGAAATCATAATGGAAATATTGTCTATTTGTAAACGCTGAAAGAAAGTAAGTATCCAACTGAACAGGTGACCAACTGAAATGCAGATCTTTCTCCTATCCATGGCTATTAACACTCACCTATGCTATAACTGCAGACCAAGTGACTGATCTGAGTAAAAGAAGAATACATAGTTTTGAATGCTAGTCTGTGAAATTGGTGAAGACCTTAACTATATGTAACGTTTAAAACAGCAGCAAAACTGACAGCTTAAGGAAAGATATAGGCCATTGTCCCTTTTTAAACAGATTGAGAAATGTTATTTAATAAAATAAATTAGGTCAATTGCTACTCTGCTTAGTAACATAATAAAAATAAACATGGTAAGACATTTTGAAATTGAACTAGTTAATAATATCATCTTATTAGAATTTGCGTTATAACCAAATTAAATTAGTTTAATGGGGAAGCGTAATAGTACTCTCTAGATTTTTCCTGTTAACTTTGTATACTTTAATGAATACCTTAATTAGGCATCTTTATTGATGTAGACATTTCAGAAATAAAATTTGGTTCTATGTTCTCCTTCACACACCAGCATCTATTAAAATAAAAGTAATCTTGTAACGACTAAAGGGCAATTACTTTGAAAACTTCCTGTGCCTGCTGAAAGGACTTCAATGCAATGCTTGGACTGTCTGAATGCGGGGATGTTATGACTTCCGTGGGCATATCACTTTACTGTTTATTATTAATTAATATGATTGAAAGCTCTTCGAGCATATTGCCAATGGTCTGTTACACTGTATATGTAGCATGTGTGTGTATTCTTAAAAAAAGATCAAAATCTTTCAGAGTTGGTTGTTTTAATCGGCAGTTATGGAATATTAGATGTAGAATATGAGATTATTGGATGATCACAATCTGTGCACTATGAAGGGAGAGTTGATTGAGTGACTGAATAGATGTGGACGCATACTGTCAAAAAAAAGTAACCATATGCCATGAATGTAGTAATTTATGTTGTGGGGTTTGTGGACTTGTGGGCTTATGCTTTGGCAGAAGTAAATGGAAGTCGGTTTCTTTAAATATCCCTTAATGCTATGGGAGCTACCCAGTCAGGCAGCCCAAAGCAGTTAACTGCATTATGTCTTTCCTCAGTTGAGAGCCAGTAATGAGGTCTGTCTGTGTATAATAAAGCACGTGTCATGTGTGCCTTTAATGATCAAACAGGTAAGAGAATGCTAAGGTCCAGTGGAATATGCCAAATAGTAGCAAATGGGTTAGGGGGAGGGAGAAAGAAGCAACATTATACATATTATTGAGATAAGGGGTTAATTGTTTTAGGAGATTCTTAGTCTAACAAGGACATACCTACATAATTAAGTCAGTTAAACTACCTTTTTTTTTTTCCTTTTCACCAGGAGAGTGCCTGGTAATCTGTTGAAGGAGAGAATGGAATATTTCTTGGAGGAACAGGGGATGCTAAAGCTGTCTGGATATCTCCAGAGACTTCAAAGAGAAGACTAGTTGTAAAAATCAATACTGTCCGAGCTGGCAAGAGAAAAGGGGTAAGTGCATATCCAAATCTACATGAGAATGGAGATCATTGAGTGCTTCTAATTGCATTCCCTGATGGGAACTTTCCAGCAGGAGCTCTTTTCTGTGGGTGACTCTCTTGACAGTTTTCTGAATAAGCATAATTTGAGGCGTAAGGAATACGACAAGACTGAAACTGTCTTTAAATTTCTTCCATAATCTCCATAAGGGATCACAGTTCTCCCTCTCTAAAGTTCAGTATTAGTTGTCTTGTAGCCTACTGTGAGGATGATTTTTCTTTGGAGGATATGTGTTCAAAATGAATGGTGCTCATTTCCAGGCTTTTTGTTTAATTTGAAAACTTTTTACATTTGCAGAAAGTCAACACTCAAACTGTTTCACATGGCTTATGAAGAGTTTTTATTCTTCAAATTTGAAGTTGGTGCAAAGAATCATGTGTGGGCCACATGTGGTTTCTATTTCTGAAACAGTCACTTAAAAGGGGTCTCAAAAGTAGCACCTTTACATACCTGCAGTGAATGACGTTCCCTTTCTCTGTCATACCTGTGATTTAACTGATTCCAACTGTGGTTTAGATAAGCTAGGTGAAGCAAGCTGTCTTGTAGTAATGATGAAAGGAAGAAAGAAATAGAAGTAAGTCCTACAAAACATTGAAAAATGCAGCAGTAAAAGTCTCAAATGCCATGGTGATGTTATGTCTAGAGTGTTATTACAGAGTACTGTGCTATTGCTGTAAAAATACTTTATAATTGTAGATTTCAGCACAAAGCTGCAAAAATATTTCACTTGCCTTAATTATCTGTAGATGTGAAATTTCTAAATATGAAATACTATAATCCCTTTTCTTAGTTTTTAATTTACAGTATTGCTTCTTGACATTAAGCTGTTAAACCCATGTATTATAAGTTCGGAATAATGTCTTTTATGTTCTAGCACTAAGCTAGAGTTCCTGCCTTGTCTAGTAATGTTGAAAAATAGAAAATAATTAACTTCTAATTTAAAATGTTGCTTTTTATTACGTGACAGTATTAGTTATAATATGGATTTCAAAAGACATTTTTAAGTGCAGACACAAATAAATTATGCACAAAAAAGTTGGGTGAAAAGGTTGTTCATAAAGTGGAGTGTCACTGCTGTCATAGAATTGTATGTTGTCTGTGTGTACTGGAAATGAAAATACACCATAGCTGTGGTGCTGTTCAAGGTGATCTCAGAGGTGGGAGAAATGGGCAAACAAGAATGTTATGAAGTTTACCAAAAGGGATTGTGAGGTCCTGTAGCTGGGGAGGAAGAATCATGTGCCGATACAGGCTCTGGGTGACTGGCTGGCAAGCAGCAGAAAAATAGCTGGGGGTGTCTTGGTGGACCAGTGGTCCATGGGCCAGCAATCTGCCCTTGCAGCTGAGGCAGCCAACAGCTTCCTTGGCTGTATTAGGAAGACCATTGCTGGTGGGTCAAGGGAAGTGATTCTTCCCTTCTACTAGGCAGTGGTGAGACATGTCTGGTGTGCTGTGTCTAGTTTGGCCATATGAAGAGAGGGTGACAAAGCTGGGACTGTTCAGCTTTTAAACAACAAGGCTTTGGGGGGATCTTGTCAGTGTGTGTAAATACCAGATTGGATAAAAGTGGATTTGGCAAGAGGCATTGAGACTTAAACAAAATACAAGAATTTCTATATAAACATATGGCAGAACGTTTTTAGGGTGAGAATGGTCAAGCATGGAACAGTTGCCCAGAGAGTTTATGGTCTCTTTGGCTGTAATCAGAACCTGACAGTAGATGGTGTATTTAGGATTCTTAGCCTTAGCATGTTGGGAGACCATGAACAACAAATGAAGAGAATCTATCTGCTTTTGGTTGAGGGTAGTGATACATGGAGGATGCCTGCCCTTACACACTTCTCTCTATGAGGCCTTAGGGAAGAACTAGTACTATCATTTGTGAATTGTGATTGTGAGTTAAATACACATTTGTAACTATGTTGAGAATTTTAAAAGCAAAGGCATGTGAATTTTAAGCGATTTTTTTTTTTTTTATTAGAAACAAATTTCTAGTTACAGTTCACTATAAAGTTGATGTTTCCAACTGCCATTTACGAGTGTCATTGGAAAACTATAACTCACAATTATTGATAGGTTTGAATGGGATCTCTCATTATCAAATAGAAGATGATTTATGAGCAACTAAAGGAGTATAATTTTCTTCATTATCTTTATTTTCCAAAATATATAACAAAAAGTGAAGTTACTTGTCTTTGCTTCTGTTTCTGTTTGTCTTCTTTCACTTTTCTCCTCTCTTATTGTGTGTTTGATGCACCAAGAAAGCAATTTTTTTGCAGAATTTTTATATACTTCTGTGCTTATTTGTGAGGAAAAGAGGATCTTGTATGAAGATCAGTGCCTTTTCTTTTGTGTAATAGTTACCATAGTGAACACATCATGCGCATTCAAATTGCATTAGATCAGTACAGAATGTTAATAACCTTTAACTTTCAAAAGCGTTTTGTCATGAAAACAGAATGTCCATAAAATGTAATGTTATTCCATATTACATAAGAGGGTTTATGTAAGAATAATGCAGAGTACATCTGAAATGTGTTTTTTCCCCTACAGCAGTCAATATTGTGTCTGCAGTGTTGCTTTTCTCTGCAGATCTGTTGGCAATAAATCCTTTTGTGGTGTTTTCCATTGTTATCACCACTGAAACTGCTCACCTGGTGACTTCTTAGAATAGGGAAGGGCAGTGATTTAAGGCAGCATTTTGACTCCCTGTGAATGTTGTTAGATGAACCATGATTACACTGTCAGGAGTCATGTCCTACCGTTGTTTCTACAATGTTGTTGTTGTGATGGTATTATTTTAGAGGGGAAAAATATGAATGTAGCTCTAACCAAAGATAACTTAATCTTTGATTTCTGTAATAACTCTAACAAATGTACCAAACAGTATTTTTGCACCACAGTAGCTTTTTTCTATGCAAGCGACAATAGTTAATATTCATTGTTACTTGGTATGAAGATATAATAATTACTCTGTGTGTCTTCAGTATTTCTCAAAGTTTGTGTGGTCTTTATAGGAAATTGAGAAATTAAAAAGGCCCAAAAAGATGAGAATGGGAATAATTTTGGAAGTTCATTTATCTGTATTAAATACTTGCAAATTTGGCACTTCAGGTATAAAGAATTGTATGTTTTGATCCACAGATAAAATACAGAAAACTGTGTTCAGTGGCATTTATTCATTACAAATCTGTACCTTTCTTGGGATTGATACTTGATAATGAGGATGGGTTCCACAGAGGGAATGCTGGATGTGAACCCAGTAGAAAAATAAGGGGCTGGTTTGTAGATTTACAAAGCTTCTGTGAGCTGTACAAGCCCACAGGACTGTCAGGAGGGGACAATGCTCAAACTTCATTCCTTCTCCAACACATGGAAATATAAACCAGTTCTCAGCTTTCTTTACTATATTTTCAGAGATATTCCCAGGAGGAAGTTGTTAAGTTCCTTTTGGCACTGGTGACAATCATGTATCAACTGCATTAAGTGTAAAAAGTTATGGCTCTTCATGCAGTCATGCAAAAAGTCTTCACACTGTGGCTCAAAAGTAATTTCTTCTGTGAAACAAGGGATTCCCCCTTCTCCCAAAATAATAAAAATCAAGTAAGGAAAAGAATCCCTGGCCCCTGATTTTCTGCCGCAGCGTACTCTGAAATCATTTCAACTTGGACACTCCAAGGTCAAACTTGTTATTAAATGCTGTCAGAACAAAAGCATTTGCTTGGGTGGAAAAAACTTAAAAATAAAAATCCAAGCAATGAAAAATTGGACCCAACAGTATTCTGGGGTAGAAAAGTGTTTTGTTCTATTGTCCAATATGCTATTTCACATTACGTTTTCAGCAAAGAGGCACTGTGTTTTGAGCAAAGCCTGAAAAAAAAGGGTAAAGTTGTATGCAGCTGCTCCCCAGCCCTGTACTTGAATCACTCATAACTTCTAGTTATTCCTAGGGGTGTTTCATTATTGGTAATATGTGACATGATGTTAAAGTTTTCACCACACTGGACAAATAATTCTATTTGCAGAGGAAAGTATGACGTATGTTTAAGAATGGTGTATAGGTAGCTCTTGGGAAGTGAAAATGTCAGGGCTTTCAGGTGAGGGGCTCTCTGCGCGCTTAAAAAAGAGATGAGGAATACAGACTCACACCTGATTTCAGGCACCCCTAATGCCAGTAAGACCAGAGTCCTCTCCAGGGCCATCTGTGTAGTGAAAAGCTGTATGCCTTCTCTCTGGGAACCATAGTGTCTTACCTAGTGTTACTGGAGGTGGTGAAACCATTGGATTCATGACAGTTGGGCTTTCTTCTGTCTTCTGAAATGGTATTATGTCTTCCGTAGAGATTTTGTGTTTTATTTGTTATTTTTGTGCCCCTGCCAGAGTTCAAGGTTATCCTGATTGGAATTTTATCTTTGAAATTTAAATTTCAGATTAAATCACTTTATTCTGCTGGCAGCTGGGAGGCATTTCTCCTATGCTGTATAGCTGCCTATTCCAGGAGAGAATTATGGAAAGAAGAAAGAGGAAACAAAACCTGGGTTTGTGGGGAGCTGTGAAGGTGTTAGTAAGTTCAGTAGAGGCAGTCGTTTAAGGAGAGAAAAATCATGTGTCAAAAAACTTGAGGGCAGACAGAAAATTCTATGGGAAGAATGGAAGGAAAGAAGGACAAAAAGGAAACTGTGGTACTTGGACAGGGGAAAGCATGGGCTGATGATGAGGAGTCACTTACCATTTGGAAGAAACATTTATCCCAAAGACACTGTGATCACTTCTCTAGCTGAATCCTGTTTGTGCTTATTCGTATTTCCTGAGATTTCCAATCTTCTACCAGAAACTTTCCAAAATGGATAGTGATTGTGGAGGTTGGCATGAACGTGATGAAAGCTTTTTTGTTGTTGTTTTTGTGTTCTCGAGCATTAGATAAATTACAGCCTCTCAATTCTGAGGACAGAAAATACTTCAGAGTTACTCAGAACATTACACAAGAGTGCCTGTGCATCATCCTTGAGAGTCAGTGGAGCTGTCTAAACTACCACGGCAAACCTGTGAAATGCAGCTTCACTCTCTGCATGACACAGACAGCAGTAGCTGAGGTTTGAACTGTTTGTGCTGAATTGATAATAACTCTACAAGAATAAGAGTTTTCATCATCTGTAAATATACATTGAATGCCACAAACTGGAAGCAGAGTGCCTGTAATCTATTGACCAAGTTTAAAAATTGATCCTGAAAAATTATTCTTAGAAACTATAGCAGTGCAAGTGCTAATTTTTGAACAACCTTTTCCTCTTCCTTCCCTATCATTAGATCAATATTTACAGCATGTACAACTTAAGTAATATATGCAAATTATTCCCTTTTAGCTTCCTTTTCAGAATGTGTGAAATATCCTGAGACATCATGTAAGACTAACAAATTATAGTGGAGCTCAGTAAAATGAATACCTGTTAAAGCAATACATCCTATACGTGATATGTTTGCTTGTGGAAGATGTCAAAAACTTGAACATGAGATCAAACGAGTGGATGTGTGAAGAAGTATTAAGCTCCTTATAATAGCAGTAAGATATTTTTACCATACAGAAATAGAAAATACTGAGTCTGCTTTAGAGGATATTTCTTCGTCCTTGGATGACGAAGCATCACCCAAACTTCAAAGTATTTCAATCTTTATTTTAGAACTTGTCATTTGAATTATGCTTCTCAAGCTTTTTGTTTTACATAAAGGCTGAAAATCTTTGTATATCTCTATGTTCCCTGGTGCTTGGGATATTTAGAGATCTGATGCTACCACACTGCACAGCACTGTTACAGATTTAGTTCCTTCTATCACAGTGTTAACACTGTTGGCTGCAGTGAGCACAGACACCAGAATACAGTAAGAATGCAGTAAATTAAGATAAGCAGGAATGTCTGAAAATGAAGATTCGTGTCTCTTTTAATGCTGCTGACTTGAATTAGAACTAAAGATGAGAAGTAAGTCCCAATGTGTTTGAAATACTTAAACCCCAAACTGAAAAGTGAAGGCTTTCTTTACCCAAAGTATTTTCCTCTTCTGAAGACTTTGTAACAGTAGCTGTAGAAAATAGAAGAAATAGTTATGTATTAATAGAAATCAGAAATCTCAGGTTAGATTACTCATTAATTCTTGTGAAGGTTTTAGCTTAAATTTTTGTATGTTTATGGAAGGATTTTTTTGTCTGCATTTGCACCCTAATCTAGCTACTGTAAAACTTTTTGAGTTCGTAGTGTGTAGTCTTAAGTGTCCCTTTTCGGGTAGTTGGGGTGTGATCAAAACCAGTCATCAGCTTATGAAGTTGTACTATTTCAAAATGTGTTAGCTAACAAATCATGACTCATAAATCAGGATGCAGAATATGTTTTTTAGAATGGATGTTTGGTATAATCAGCTAATGTGTTTTTAATTATGATTATACTTGCCCAAAAATGAAAATTGCATTCTACTTTGCTAGCTGAAGCACATAAATTAGAACACTTGCTGACATGATTTAATCAACATAAAGTTACAGCAAATCATTTTCCATGAATCTGAGAAAAATACACTGGAAGTAAAACTAAGTAACAATAGCTACTCTCAGAAGAATCCTCTGCAGTTAGTGTGAAGTTGCTTTCATTTTCAAATAAAATGGAGTGAGGGATATGATAGCAAGTGGTGGTATCTCATGAGGAAATTGTGCTACTCATCTGAATTCACATATCCTAGCAGTTTTATAGGGGTATTAAACTCTGTCCTGACCATTTCCAGAAAGAAAGGTCAGATTTTAATTGGAATCAAAGATTAAGATTGCAATGTCTTAATATTTGCTGCAGGTTGTTTGTTGGGTAGTAAGTTTTCTAATGGCACGTGATTATAATGTGCCCATCCATAAAGTGCCTTATCACAGTGAATTTCAGTTTAACATTTTTCTGTTCTCCCCAGGGGTCTGATCTTTAAATCAGTAAAGAAAATGCATAGGAGGAATATGTGACAGCCTTATGGATTGCTTTTATAGGGCATGTTTTAATTCACAGTGAAGTGGTTTTACTTTTAGAGTAGCTAGCAAGGTAAGGAATCACTACCCTAGGTATTCAAGTTTGGTTTCTGCTGCATATGTCCCTCTCCCCAGCTCACAAGCAGTCTCACTGTGTATCTGTCTGTATCAGCACGGTTTCGTCACCACATACACTTGTGCTGAAATTCTGGCTTCACAATAGCAAGGATCAGTCATCTGCCAGATCATTCTGATGTTTTGTAATAGGATTATATACCAGACATCATTCTCTGATAATTTTTAGTGTGCCTGCAAATTTCAACCACCCCCAATTGCACTTAATGTTTCACTCAGAGTATGTATTTTTACCCATTGGTGAGCATATGCTTACATTCATTCCTGGCTACAGGTCTTTGTGGAGTGAGGTGAGGTTTTGTTTTGAAGTTGTCAGCAAACAGCTATGAGATGGTAATGATAGAAACTTCACAACAGCAATAAAAATTCTTGTGAAACTGCCCAGAAATGGTTCTGAAGGGGGGAAAAAAAGGGAAAAGGTCACATGAGCAGCAGTATTGGAAAAGAAGCAGCTGTGGCAGCAGAAAGAACAGTGCATTGGGTATGAATGGTTTGAGCAGTAAGACAATTCAGTAAGAATATGCTTTTTGATAACATTGGGATGAGCCTTTCCTTGCACCTCCATTCTAGACAGTAGTTCCTATCTTGGTTATGAGAACTTACTGTTAAAATAGTGAAAAGTCTTTTTATGATGCCATATAGGATATGTGCTGCTGTAACCATGTTTGCTTACAATCCTTTCACTTAATGCAGAAATTTCTTTCTTTATCTGACTAGATAGAAGCCTTCAAAGGGACAATAAAGAAAATGGAATAAAAATAATAATAGCAGATAGACACTGGTTTTAGTCTTAATATTTAGTTCTCAGCAGCAAATTAAATCATGGTATGTTGTTAAGCCAGAAAGCATTGATGGTATTTGAAAAGTGACTGTTCTCTGGATAGGTTTACTTTGTTCTCACTCACAGGTCTACATCATACGTTGTAGTGCTACCATCAGAGAAAGCCTTTTTCCTATTGTGTGTTTCTGACTTTTGTAAATGTGATATTATGTTGTTAAAGTTATGGAGGAGAGATGCAGTGGAAAAAGGTGATCTGTTCTGACTGTACCAAGAGTGCCCTCTGCAGAGTGTTACGTTGTGTTAGTTTCCAAGGAAGACTGCTTTCTTTTTTTAGTAGAAATACTATAAAATAACATATCATTACATTGTTTAAAAGCTAAGCATTTATATTGGAAAGAAAGGAGAAAGAGGAAACCAGGAACCTAATAATGGATAAAATACTAAACATACACTAAAGATAACCTATTCTGATTCTGGTATTATGCTTTACTTAAGCCTATGCAATAGATAATCATGATTATGGACATAATTTCTTGTCTTTTCTTACCTAATGTCCATCAGGCATATTCAAATTGGTACAAACTGTCTGGCAGTAAATTTGATACTAACAGAAGGTTTTGCACACAGGTTGTCTGCCTTTCCTCTTTTCAGGAGATGGAGTATAGCAAGTTTCAAAATTTGTGATTCCTTGGAAAAATGCTATTCCTTCTGTTAGTACAAACATTAATCAGTGTGTTCAGGTCAGGTACTTAACTATGCAGCTTCCTAAGTATGTGATGTATAGATACAGGATTAAGGAGAGAAGGAAAGTGAAAAAATGCTTAAAACCAGAAATATATTTGGCGAGTACTTTTAAATTTGTACAAAGTACTTTATCTTCCCCCCCTCCGACAGCAAGATGAAGAGTTACTTGGTACTGCAATTAGTAACATGCTGTTATGTTATTGAATATATGGTAAAAGAGACAGGATAGGTTAATGTACATAAATTGTCTTGCTTTCCTTAGACCCAGTGGTTTTCAAAATAGTTCCCTCCACTTTCATCTCTGAGATAGCAAGACAGGGAGAAAACTTCGATTTGTGTTTCTTTGCGTCTGGAAGGGGAGACACTGTGATTTCATATGCAGATGTTCAAGCACCAGTTAAAGATATCACCATCAGTGACCAGTAAATAATTAATTTCTTAACAGGATTTTCCCCCCCTGTTATTTGCAGTGAACTACTAGGACTTTTTAGGTCTCATGTAATGCAATTTGAGAACAGCTTTGCTTGGCCTCAGATTTTTTATAGAAGCCAAGAATGTGGCTTAAGAGTTATTCAAAGCATTCACTATGTGTCCAGTGATTTCTAACATATTAAGTAAATATATGTCAAGGTGCACAAGAGTTTTAGTGCTGTTTAAACCAATTTTAATGAAAGCTGAGAAAAAGAGCCTGAGCACTGACATAGATGACATTTTATGGATTTGGATGGGTTGCTCTTTGTTTCAAGTGTGTGCCATCATAGTGCTGGAGCTAGTGTAGAAATAGTCCTTGTATGGTATTTACACTGCGTAAGCTTTATATAGTAGTTGGAGTATAATTGCAAATTGCACGTGCTAAAAATGAAGTGGCAAAAATTATACTTAAGTTAGAGAATTTATGCAAATGTATTTGAAGTAAACATGGAAATAGGAATGTCACCGTAGGCCCTCTAGTTCAGTATCTGGTCTCTGAAAATGGCCATAAATGGAAGGCATATAAATGGAAAGCCACAGGGGCAAGGGAGGACAGGGCAAGCACACACAATATGTCCACTTCACCTCACCAACTTTGCTTTTCAGTTCATTTCTGTGTATTTATTTACTTACCAAGAGAGAAGCTTTTTGACTGTGTGTAGAACAGTAGCATCTGCAGCATCCTACAGCAGAAGTACCAGAGCTCAAATATGCACCTGTGTGAAGTCTTTTCTTTTTTTCCCCCCTCCCCCTTTCCCTCCCTTCTTTAAAATTATGTTGTGAACCGAGTGGGTGCTGCTGCCTCCTGAAGCTTATTTGATTCTGGGGAAAAGAGAACAGCCAGTTCCTATCCACCTCTTCCATGCTCCAAATGATTCTTAGGCCCCAGCTCACATACCACCAACTCCGCATGTCCTCCTTTCATTCTGAAAGCTTCTAGTCTCCCTTTCCTGCCTTTACCAGTTGCTTTCCATGCAGGGACCATTCTTCCTACATCTGCATAATTGCCTTGACAGCCTTTAGTGAAGGACTTCATCTAAGGGATAGAGCTTAGAGATAGGCAATGTCAGTGCTGGCCCCTGCAGTCAACATCAGCATCTCTGTAAGGCAGAACTCTACAGAATGCTTCCCCTTGGCAAGCAACATGTTACATTTTTCCTATCTGGGTTTGGAATTTCAATCTCATACAGATTTTTTTTTTAGGTTGATTTGTTAAATCAATTTCACTCTAAGCTCTAATATCTGGTAGCACATCATGACTGTCACAGTATCACAGTATCACAGTATGCTAGAGATTGGAAGAGACCTCAAAAGATCATCTAGTCCAATCCCCCTGCTGGAGCAGGAACACCTAGATAAGGTTACACAGGAATGTGTCTAGGTGGGTTTTGAATGTCTCCAGAGAAGGAGACTCCACAACCTCCCTGGGCAGCCTGTTCCAGTGTTCTGTCACCCT
>WTXV02054314.1:0-35937 GCA_009823435.2 Nymphicus hollandicus | reverse complement strand
GGCTGTTCAGCCTGGAGAAGAGAAGCTGCTTGGAGACCTCATAGCAGCCTTCCAGTATCTGAAGGGGGCCTACAAGGATGCTGGAGAGGGGCTCTTAGTCAGAGACTGCAGAAATAGGACAAGGGGTAATGGTTTCAAACAAACAGGGGAGATTTAGGTTAGGTATAAGGAAGAAATTCTTCCCCGTGAGGGTAGTGAGGCCCTGGCACAGGGTGCCCAGAGAAGCTGGGGCTGCCCAATCCCTGGCAGTGTTCAAGGCCAGGTTGGATGAGGCTTGGAGCAACTTGGTGAAGTGTCCCTACCTGTGGGAGAGGGTTGGAACTAGATGATCTTAAGGTCCTTTCCAACCCTAACCATTCTATGATTCTATGATTTCAAGCTTTGGAAACAATTCATTCTTCAGCTTACTTAAATGTCCTTTCAGTCTGTGGAATCTTAATTTGTGGCAATACTTTTCTACACCACTTAAAATTTACACACCCCTTCGCATTCAGGAAAGCACTGAAAGCTAAATGAAATATTACTCACTTGTGATTTTTAGTACCAGAAGCTTAACCCAAAACTTATTAAAGACAAACTTACTGAAGATTTTAGCAAACTTTCAAACAAGAACTTTATTTTTAAATGAGAGAAGAAATCCTGAAGTATCTTTATAGGACATGGAGTATATACACAATCACTTATATCTCTCCAAGGAAATTGATCAATAAAGTAAAAAGATTACTAGGACAACAGCTTCTCTAATAGTAGCATCAGCACAAAGTGCTATTTTTCAATGAAAATTTGGAGACATTGAATTATTTCCAGGAAACTGATTTTATGGTCCCTGCGCTGCAGTCAGTTTCATAGAGAACCCTTTCTTTCTGAAAAAATAGGAGCCTACACAGAAAGCTCAAAGAAAACAGTCACAATACAGACACAGTTTGAAACCATAGTTGTTGCTGTACTGAGGCAAAGTTACAGCCACTAACACCTCCTCTAAATTCTGAAACATCTGTGCTGCAGGGACCATGGTTTCCGGAAAAGGTAATGGCACTGTAAGTACCTTAGAAGACCCATATCCACTATCCACCTCAAACGTTCACACACATTTCCAACATTCAGGGCAGTCTTGATGCTGCTGTCAGCAAAAGACCTGGGAATTCACAGTTTCTTTTTAGGATACTTTTTATATGCAAATGTAGTAACACATTTTTATATCACAATTACAGACTTTGCTCTCTTCTGGCATCTTACAAAAAGGCTGATTGATATAAGCTGTTTGAGATGCGTACATTGTAGTTTAACATCTAATGCTTTTAAAATCTTAAAAATAAATTTTCAAATAAAACATTTACCTATTCCACTGATTTCTAGATGGCTTTAAGTAATGCTTATCCTACAACTGTTCTCAATATATATTTGAGAGATTTCTTCTAGATTACATTTAGTACTGTATAAATGCTATCATTGCTTTGATTCCTCATCAAGACCATGTGAGAAGTTCATACATAAACTACATGACACCAGAAATTACTTTGACTCATTTTTTGTATTTAAAAATTAAAATAGGCAGAGATGAATTTAATCTAAAGGGAAAGTCATTGAATGTGTGGTGAATATTAACAGATCATACCATATTCCTCAAGTTTAACAAACTATTCTGGTGTTATGCTGACCTCTCAAAGACTGTTCCAGAACCTTCCAGCAGTGGGTGTTTTATAAACAACATAAAACAGCTGTATGTTATTCACTTTACAGATAAAGACAATCACAGAAAGGTTAGGACACTGCTCAAGATCAAACAGTAAATCAGTAACTAACTGAAGTGAGAAATTATCTAATTTTGATGTGATTGTTCTAACCACTACCCAATACTTCCAGTATCATTTAATCAACTGCAGCTACAAATATATAAATCAAGAAAAGATATAGCTTGCACTTAATTCTGCCCCAGCCCCAGTATTCAAAACATGTCATTTGCAGGGGGGCAAAAGATAGAAGGAGGGAAAAATCCTGGGATAGGGAAACCTATCCTGGGAAAGGACACCAAACAGTTGTATAATTACATATTGAGTGGGTAACAACACTGTGCCTCATATCTAACCAAGTAGCTTGGCATACTCACACCTAGCACACACCCTGTTGTGTTTTACTACCTACATGCAGGCATATGTACCCATGACGAAAATCAAGATACCAATTTTATAAATGCTGTAGTGCTTTAAAGTCAAACCATTACCTAGGAGTTGGATAAGCAGAGTATTAAGCAGCATCACTTCAATGGAGCATAACATTTAGCAAAAGAGAACACACGTAGCATGAATCACGTCAGCATTGTCAAACACAAACACTAGAGAAGCCCAAAACACTAAAAAATAATGGACAAAACTACTTGGGTTTCCACAACCAAAAAAAGAATAAATTCCTGTGCTTGCTCTCTTCTATTAGACTTAACACTGAGCCAATTGCATGTATTCACCTCTGCAGCTCTAGCTTGTAAGCGGGCACGTAGTTCCTTCTCTTTTCCAATGAACCATTCTTCCCATGGTGAAAGGTTATCTTTCAAAGGTGACTCTTTTTTCCCTTCTGCTATGTCAGAGTCTTCAGCCTTCCTGAATTAAAATGAGAAATGTAACAGAATATTACCTATGTTTCATTTAAAACTTAAGCAGTGCTGCTGCCTTGCAAAATGACATTCCTTTTATGGCATATTGTGACAGCAATTCCATGATTTTTTTACTTGCTTAGTAATCTCCAGAATGAATAAATGGCATACATAATGCACCTCTGACTATTTCCCTTATCTTCTACTTTGTAAATTCTAGCTTATTAGTAATTTTTCCCCACCCTGTTCCAAAATGTGCAAGAGATTGAAGCATTACCTCTTATGAACTACACAAAAACTAACACCAGAAACATCAAAGTGTCACCTTCCTTCTCACAACCAAGGGAACCAAAGGAAATCAGAGACTTAACATTAACATTCTGTCCTTGGTCACAGAGAGGCTCCATGTACAAAGTGGCATTTAGCATGAGCAAAGGATAATCATGAAGGCTTTTTCTTCTTTCATGTCCTATAGAACTGGATTAATGATATCAAACAATCTCAGTATTAAGAATTCACTCATTCTAACAGGTAAAGTCTTCCACCCTAAAAAGCTTTCACAGGAAACATACATAAGAAAGATGGCTTGCATACAATACCTGATATTATACAAGGTTCTACTAAACTCTTAGTAGGTTACCTTGCATAACTCCTAACTTCTATACTCATGAATAATGCAGCAATCCTAGCCCAAGGCCAGAAAAATACTTTATAATATTCTATACATGAGCTATCTCATAAATAATACAGTACACTCGGCTCAAAGTCAACGAAAACTGAGAACTTGCCAATAGATTTCTTCATAAGATTCCTTCAATCTTATAAAGAATTTTTTCTTTACAACTCAACAGTGAAACTAGACTTCACTTTAGTATTTTATATGGATGTATGGATTCTGGAAGCACTTACCTACTTCGCTACAGTGAGTAAGCCTGTTTACTGAATTCGAGCTACAGAAGAGGTATCCAAACAGGCATATTATGTTAATGCTCCTGAAATTAATCTTTTAGGCATATCTGGTTTTTATCAATATAAAAGTATCACATATCCATAGGGAACAGCAATACCCTGTTGCCAAACATTTTACATCCCAGTAAACTTTAGAATCTATTTCTGTGACACAAAGCATTTGGGGACAATGTCAGTGGTGAGGAGTGTTGTTCTAATCTCCATTATTAATACCCACAGGTGTGTGAGCAAACATGACTATTCACTGGCCAAGACATAATATACCCCAGAAAACTGATTCACAGTGAAATTAACCTGGAAAATGGTTGTTTTCCCCCGAGAGAAACCCTCTTTATACTGTGCTGTCACAGAAATGTAGCACAGCGGAACCAGCAGGACACCCTGACACAAAGACAATGCATGGACAGACACAGCACAGTCCAAGCACTCCCAAGCCCAGCACTGTCCAGTATTTCCTGCTGCACACTGGGGCTTTTATGCTACAGCATTAACAAAGACCTAAAATTTAATAGAGAGAGCTTTTAAACAGGTACATGTAATAAGGGATGCAACTTAAGAATTCATAAGAGCACATCTTGTTAGAAAACAGCTCTCTGAAAGTTTATTAAAGATAAAGGTAAAAGTATTATGCATTCAAATTTAGGAAACCAACACAACTTTGTCCAGACTTGACATTTTGGGCAGGGATATTTCCTCAATACATTCTTCCGCTGTGCATGATTTGCATTGGGGCACCTTGCACTAGAATAATGCTGACATATTAAACCAACCTGAGGAAAATACTAGTAGAGGGAATTAATTAAGAAAAATAATATTTACTATGTGTTTTCTTGTATCAGTAATTATAAAGTCAAAGCTTTTGACTTCTAAAAAAACAAAAAAGCTAAAAAAAAAAAAAAAAAAGAGTAATGTTAAAAACTTACTGTACACAATATTAAGAATTATCAGGAAATGAAGTTAAAACAGAGGGCAACACAAGCTCAATATGAAGAACTGCTAGGAGACACATTTCTCCTCTCTGCACTAGTGTCTAAAGCTCTCAGATGGCACTGCAGCACAGACCAGAATCCAGTCCTTCAGTGTGCATCCAGCTACCAGTCACACTCTCCCTGCACACCAATTATGTATTTCAAGCCACACAGACCCTGAATTTCATGGGACCATTTTCTGAAATGCTAACATGTTCACAGCTATGACCTTCTTCAGAATAATTAACAGACTTCTTAATGTACCATATGCTCAAGTGCACATTTCTTTTTAAATAAGCATCTTAAATTAGATCCTTTTGGCATTAAAACTGAAGTCTGATTAACAGAACACTGTGATTATCATTTACCATATATTCACTTTAGTCACACCATCAAACATAACCCTGATCCATAATGAAGTATGAAAATGCCTAACACCATTTTACAAGGCCTTGTTTTCAGCCTTTTGCAAATATTGCATTTCCCACATTAAATGTCTGCCTCCGGCTAATTTTTGTGTAGTTTTAAGAGGACAACAACAAAAAAGACTCTTTGAGAGATGTGTACATATTGTGGGGGAGGGAGGTAGTGGCTGTGTAAGAAGAAGTGGGTTTTATTATTATAATTTTGAGACCTTGGCAGTCATACACGGAAGCTGCTAAATGAACATTTAGTAGACACTTATTACAACACAGCAGCAGTATTATTCAGATGCAGTGTCTGCATGAGCAAAGTCTATATTGTGCCCACAGAGTTTAATGAGATTGTTTCAGCTCAGGCCCTAACAGAGGTCGTCTTCAGTCACATCTTACCGCTGCGAGGGAATACTGCAGCAACAGGCCCTAAAATTGAGAGCTGTCTCAAGTAGCATCTCAAGCTGCAAAGACATGTAGTGGTTTGAACCGAGCGCTACAGAACTTCAAGGTACGTGAAACAACATCACCACTCATTAGGAAGGAGTAAAAGAAGAGTTAACAAAACCTGAAACAGGAGGGACCATAAACTGGCTATTATCCTTCTCACTCTGAAGCTTCCTTTTTTGACTACTTTTGGACACTTTCCCTGGACTTTTAGCATCTTTTTCAAGACATACTTGTAAGCAAAGTTCTGTGTGGTTCATATTCCTCCGCTCCCCTCCATGGATGTTTGAGAGCCACACTGAGACCCTGCACCCCTGTGCAGTTCAGCTGTCCTTCCCTCATCCCACTTGCTAGTAACATCCACCATCAGTTACTGCACAGCAAAGCTTCCATTGTGAAGATGGCATTCCAGAATAACACAGGCACTCCCTGCTCTTCCCCCTTCCATTTTAAAGGGAGAAATAAGAATTATTTATACTCCTGTCAAGTAGAACAGATCCCAAGGGAAAGAAAACATATTAAGTCTGCATACAATTAAAAGGGAATGGAATTAAGCCACGGGAACAAGACCTGTGCAATACACACACACAAAACTGCCTCTAGCTAGGTACACCAAGCAAAACAGCTCGTTAGTTTCTAAGAGCATTTAAAAGGATAACAGCAATGGTTGTACTTTTGTAAGTTGCAAAGACCCTGAGGATCAGGCTAACAGCTTATAGGTATTTTACAAGCCCGTGAAAATAATACTTAACTAGTAGAAGGTACTTCTGTAACCTGCAACTTTCTAAGATACCATAAAAAAGAACGAGCTGCCTAAAGCACTTAAATATAGATTTATTTGCATAGATATGTGGAATAACCTTCAGGCCTCAAGCGGAGGGAGGCGAGTGCAGGAGTCCGGCTCCTCACACGAGGGCCGGCCCCGAGCTCCCTGCTCGAACCTGGGCCCAGGCGCAGGGGTTACCTATCGCTTTGCCGAGAGGCCGCCGCCCGCTCCTCCTCCTCGCCGCTCGGGGAGCTGGGGCGGGACGCGGGAGAGAGCAGGGAGCTGCTGGAGGGACTCGGGAGCTCCTCGGAGCTGGAAGAGGACGGCGTGATGAGGCGAATGGCCCTCCTGCTCCTCCTCCTGCCTTGGGTCCGGGCGCCGCTGCTCATGCCGGCGGGCGGCACCTGGGGGAGAAGGCGGCAGCTAACGGCGGTCTACAGCCGCTTCCCGCCCGCCACCAGAGCACCGCTCTCCCGGCAGCTCCCGCGGCTCCCCCCCCCTTTCCCCCCCTCTCCCCCACGCGCCGCCATGGCAACCGGGACGCCGCGCCATCAATCGCCTTGCCTGCCCGCGGCGCGCCTGCGCCCGCCGCCCCTTCCCTCTGCCTTGCTGAGGCCCAGCCTGACGCGGTCGCCGCCGATCGGCATTGTGCTCTTACATGAGCTCTGTACAGCTGTTCTTTCTTACTGAGGAACAGTTTTGCATATTTAGCCGTTCAATAAACCGGAACCAGCAACCTCATGCGTAAATGATGATTTCCAACACGTCAGAAGAATGTAGCTTAGCATTTTCCAGCACCCAAGCCCAAGTCTGGAATCATGGAATGCTGTGTTGGGTACTATGGTAGTATCAAACCATTCAACTCTTTGGCCAAGCAGCTTGCGGTCTAAGCAAGTTAAAGCTCAGGCAGACGTCCAACAAGCACTGAGGCGCAAGCAAGCACCAGGAACACAGGCCATGAAACCGAAGGAAGGGAGAGGCAGAGCTGAGGTGTGAGGGATATCCACCTCTCAGCAGTGGAGCTTCTTGATTTGGCTTACCATCTCCTGGGAACTGTAGTTTTAGCAGCCTGGAGAAATCACATTGTGGTTCCTGTAAGAAACAAACAAATGTTATCCCATCGCTGACAGTATGTGCCGATAACCTGCTGATCAGGAAGGGTTTTCCAGTAAGCTGAAAAATATGGAAAAGGCCTGAATGCATCTCTGATCTAAGGGCTCCTTTAATATTGACCACATCACTCTGCAGCAAGTCGATATTCACAATGTTAAAATAACTCTTGTCACTTATGGTAGGTTGTTGAGCTGATCATCATCAAATAAAGATTCAAGTATTAATAGCTACAGCATCCAACAGACAAGTGACACCTCAAATAACATAATCTGATGATTCAAGCACCGGAGACAACAAAATATCATTAGAACGTAAATTTCATGCCAAGTAAAGTTACAACAAGAAAACTTCAGATCAGACTGACTGCTTACAATACAAGGTGCACAGTGCAATGCCTCCGCCTTGTTAAACAAGAACCACATATGGTTTTACATGAATGTCTCTGTTTGTGCTGCATGCAGCTAAGACATCCAGGAAGTAGAAAATGTTGTTTACTACATGGCTAAACAAGCACTGAGAGCAAAGCTCCATGTCATGGTGGGAATGAAAACTCCAAGTGTTTCAACAGGCTGCAGAACAAGGTAATTTCAAACCATCTTAGAAAGGCTTGAAAACCTTCCCCGGCTTTAAAGCCCAGCTCATAGTGAACACTGGCAACAGTCTGAAATGACTAGTTAAAAAAAAAAAGAGGGAAAAAAAGTCCTGTCTCACTGAATTGAGGAATTCTGGAGCTCACTGCACTGGGCACCTCTCACTTCTGATGGAAGACCCACAGCCGCTACTCTGGGAGGGCTTGAAACTGGGAAATCAATGTCTCGAGACAAGGCAGCAGCCAGCTGCAATCTTTCCACAGACACGAACATGTAAGTCTTTCTTTTCCCTCCCAGGAAGCCCCTCCTTGGGCATTCAAGAACAGGAATTGGGCAAGTGGCTTACATTAAGAAACTTCAGCACTGTAACAAGGTTTATGCATTGCAACAACCTATAGAGAGGGAGGCAAAAGCCAGTTCACCTTTCCGTGGATTAAAGCATCGTTACTGGAATAGAAGTGAAGTATAAAATACCATTGTTATCCCTCTTATTACTGCTCTGCCCAACTTGTCAAGCCTGCTCCACTGCCACTCTGCCCTCTGTTAATAACACAGGCATGGTAAGAGCCCAAACAACATCCTTTGTTAGACACTAAGGACTGAAACTACAACCCTGCAGGTTCAGGTACACCACTCCTATGGCCATAGAAGGCCTGACAAGCAGACAAACAGCATGTTACGAGGACATGCTTCACAGCAAAACCTTAATTCTGTGAATTTAGTACCATAATAGGAAAGACTCCCTCTAAAAAGCATCTGCCCTGGCAGGAATTAATCTCCAACTCTGCTGAAGCCTCCGGCAAAACGAAACTGATACAATGAAGATGCTGCAAATAACTGAGCTTACTTAATAAATATATACACACACACACCCTTACGGTTGTTACCACTGTTGGAAAATCAGCTTAATTTCTCACCAAAGAAATGGCAAAAAGTACATTCAGTCTTTCAGTGCTAACTGAACCAACACCATCATAGACTATGGAGTAAGTACTTGAAGCTATCTAGCAACAGGGAGTTAAATTCAGAATAAAGACAGTGATGTATTCACAGAACTATACTTTCTGTCTGTTCAGTCATGCCAATCAGCATGTCTGAACATCCGAACGCTCCTGACAAATTGCTCACAAGCAACCCCTAATTGCCATCCACAGCAGTTGAAAAAACATTTAACATAGAAAATGATGTCAAGGAAGCAGTTTTACAGGTAACTTAACAGAGAAGAGAATTAAATTCTAGGCATAAATCAACTCCCCTGAATCACTAACTACCCTGACTTGACAACTGTACGGAATACTTGAATTTGCCAACTCTTCTTTATGATAGCTGAAATTTAGAAATTGAACTGTAATCTGATCAGCTCAGTCTCCAAAAAGTTACGAGCCATCAGAAGGAACCTCTCAGTTCAACCTGATTAATACTACATGGATTTATTTTCAGATGCAATGCTTAGTTCCACCCCTACACCCAGGAATACAGAAAAAGCACAAGAACAATCGTACTAAAAACCCCACCTTACTAAAGTCAGACACAAAATAAGGCTTAGACAAGATGCCTAAAGTTTGAAAAATGTGTATCTTTGTTTTACTTGCAACCTGAAAAAAACAAAACAAATCAAAACACACACACAAAAAAAAAACCAAAAAAAAACCCCCACAACAGAAAATTTGAACCAAATATAGTCAAATTTGTCTTCCTGAGTCTTCGTATATTCCGGTGTGGGGAAAAACAATGTGGCAGGCACAGGAGTGAGGAAGAAAACTACTTGGCTCACGCTGTGTCAGGGCTGAACGAGCCCTGCCTATACTTGTCTACTGGCTATTTTTGTGCCTGCATTTGTAGTTCTTCTTGATGAGAGGCTGTGAAATCCAGGAGGTCCTGAATTGCTTCAGTTTTCCTCCCTGGTAGAGTGTATTCACGTCTCTGTCATACACTATGCTCACAGCCCTCCTGCTTTTGAACAACCTTCGCTTCTCTAGCTAGTTCATGCTCCTGCACAAAGTGTTTTTCTCTTTAAAAGCGTCAGGAACAGATTTACTTGCTCATTTTTGGCCTGAAATTTTCAAGGCATTTACAGGTTATGCTTTTGTTACTGGAAACCAGTGGCGCGCTTCACATTTTGTTACCCTCAAATCTAAATAATTTCCCCACAGTAAATGCCACAGTGATCACTAAATACTATTTCTTAGGTAAATTAGATTTTATAGTAGTGTTGTGCCATGAATGCAAGATCTGAAATGTGTCCATTCACCCTCCAAGTTCTTACAGTATACAACAGTGAAGAAAAGAGTAATTTGTGATGTATTATCCCATTTCAGATTTCACTTCCTTAATTACTGAATCATCTTCAACTGAACTTCAGTGCTAAGAGTAAATCTGTGAGACTCTACTGCATGGTATGTGAAAGGCAATATTAAAAACTCTTGCTAAAAATAAACTTGTTATGCTAGTAGTGAAAGATCAAAACAGCTGTGTAATTAAAAGTTATTAAGTTGGGAGACACAGCAAAGGAGGCATTACCTGGTGGCTGGATTTCTCTGGGTTCATCTTGTGTGACCATCCATAGGTGTCAGGCAATGTTGAGACAGGCAAGTTTTGCAGCACTGTTTCTTGGTGTGTTGATTTCAGTAGCTACTGCCAGTAATCTCTCACCTCTACCAGCAGATAAAACCTGTGTGTGTTGGAAGAAACTGGGCTGACAGCATTAAAAGATAACCGCTAGCATCACTGTAAGTACAAAACCAGACTGACGTACAATCAAATACTGAAACGCCAAATGGATCACATCTGACCCTTTTAATAGCATTTCAGTGAAGACTCATTTGTAAAACAGAGGAAGAAATCAATGCGTACCAAAGAACATTGTTTGAAAATACAACATGCTTTCTGAAAGCTGGATGGTTGGACTTCCTTCCTTACCTATTATGAAATGGCAGCTGACATTTATTGTCCTTTTTGAGAAGTATTCCCATGGGAATTATTCCTGTTACCTGTGAGCGGCTGGCCAACAGAAGGAGCGTGGAACAGGCTGGGCTCTGACAAAACTATGGCTTTAAAAAAACCCACCCGCAACTCTCAGCATAGAAATAGGACCAAAACCAAACTCATCATCTGTATATTTTTCTAAGCCATTCCAAAGCCATTTCAACTCAAACACAGTACGTAAATCTTTCATAAGGAGACTGCTTCGTAAAAGGGCAAGGACTTCTCTGAAGGTTTTAACCTTCTGCATGCCAAGAGTCAGCATTAGTCCGAGATCATAAATCCACTTGTAAATGGCAACTTTATTTTTCCTGGCAACAGTTTCCCAAAACTCTCACCACATGTAGCAGAGAGCAGATGACACATTATTTATGCTCAATAATTTTAAATGTGCGCCATTTTCAGCCTTAAGCTTTTGAAAAACTGAGATAAATAACAATCAAGATTCATGTACCCTTTATTTGCTTTCAGTGTAACATTCCATGCTAATTGCAGATGTAATATTCATGAGTCTAAATATAAGAATTAACAACTCTGGGTTGGTTTTCTTCCCTTTTGTTCTACATGTGAATATTTTGGCTTGAAAAATTAACAGAATACAGTAAATAATCCTCCCATACTTTATACAAACTACATGATGTCGATATACAAGGATTCTGTTTTTATTACAGTGACAATATACAACCATGTCTATTTACAATGCAAAAAGTATATAAACCACATTTTAAACATTCTGCTACTGGCAGCCACTATTGTTTAGGAGGTAGCTTTAATTAACAAAATGAACTGAAGCCACATTTCCCACCATGTGTTCTATCAAATAATTTACAATACAAAGATAAAAATTCATTGTATGAACAGTATATACAGTTTAATTCTCAAAACAGCAATCTAGCTTTAAATCTTAAAGAGAATGTCTCCAGAGTAACTGGGATGGCAGTGGATTTGCTCTTAAATTTAGTGTATTGTTCAAGAAACATACATATATTTACTTAATCATGCATTCATAACTTTGTATCAATCAAACTAAATATAGATAAATGGATCGCTGATTGTACTTGAATCATTTGGGTCTCAGGACTTGAATGGTTTAAAACTATTGCACTGATTTACATGAAAACCAGTGACTGCACAGTGCACTTCACTCAGTAAAATAACTGGAAAAACGCTTTTCTTTATTGCAAAAACGCTTTCCGTTTTCCCTCCATTTGCTAAAATCTCAGTCTATTCATGTAGGTATTATTGGCGCACTGTATCATTCTACAGACTGCAAAGTATTAGCCAGTCTTTCTGCAAAGACATGAGCTGTGTACAATGACAGCACTGCTAACACCCCCCTGATGCATCAATACTTCTTCCAACAGTGTGACCTGACTGCCTAATACTAAAGCAAGTTTTTGTGGTTCACCTGAAGTCATGCATCATCACTGGAAAAACGTGTTCAACCCTATTATTCCGGACAGCTGTTAATATTCTTATTTCATCACAATACAGGTATTGTGGATTACAAGTGCTTGATTCTAACAGAACGTTTTTGCTAAAAATTGAGTATTCTGAAATACAAAACAAACATGGTATTACTATATTGCTGTCACAGTTACGTGTGGGAGAATTAATCCCTTTTTTGGCCCTGCAGTAAAATTCATCCTGAGATTCAATGCTGAATACACTATACAAAGCTAGCAAGAGAGGTTTTTTGCTCAATTCTAGAAAAGTCACATTTAAAAATAATTTCTTTTACTATTAAACAGCTGTCTTTTAAATTGTGCTTTGGCAGGAAAAAGAAAAAAAAAGATCAACAGAACTTACCTCGCCAATAGCAGAAGCAAAGTACAACTGGAGTACAATGTGGAAACACACCATTAGCATGTAAAAAACTGTATAAAAGAAACCACTATTGCGTGGAAAAGAGTAAAAACATTGGGTAACAAATTTGGTTTACCAATTATTTACAGTCAGGGCAATCGATTTATTTGTTTTGTTATTTTTAAACGTATGGCTCAAGAAATTACTGCCCACTTCCCTTCTTTACAAGTGACACTAAACAATGATTACAAAAGTGCTTCCTGCTCGGAAAGGTCAAAACAGGCAACAGTCTGTGAAGGATTATGCCTCTTTATTAGAACAGCTGATGGCAAAAGGCCTTTTCAGTCTTTAATTCTCGGTATGTTGTAGGCATAACGAACCAAAGGGAACCCTCGGCTTTGGTAGAAGCACGCACGGCCGCAGGCCTGCACTTGGTCTGAGCTGTCCGACACGAAGGAGTCGTCCTCATCCGCATAGTCAGAGTGGGCTGACTGGGTTCCACAGTCCGACCAGTAGCCATCCGCCCTTTGGCAAGGCACCACTGCCAGTGCGGGGCAGCTGTGTGATTTGATCAAGTGTTTACATGGCACAGGCTTGGATAACAGGAGCGACTCGCAGCATTCACACACAGCGATGTTACCCTGCAAGTGCGTGTAGACTCCACAGTCATAGTAAAAATCCTGCGTCACACAGCCCCCTTGAGTGTTGACGGCAATCGCCACTGCACCGTTCTTCCTGGTCATGTGGCGCCTGAGCAACTTCCAGTCTTCCTTGAACTTCGGGTTGAAGAACACGTACAGGACTGGATTCAGGCAAGCAGGCAGTGGGAAAAATATCAAAGTAACAGACTTCATGATTTCAGGGCTGATAGAAATCGCAGTGATCAACGGTGCAAATGAGAAGAATGCAACAGGACAGAAAAAGATGCAGTTCGTGAAGATTAGCCAAGCGACATGCTTAATCATGCTGGACTGCGAGTTTTCGGAGAGGTCCTCTTTCTCCAAGTTGCAATACAGTTTAGTGTAGATAATAGCCATTAGCAAAAATGCTAATGAATTCAGGAGCACTAAAGTTACGGTGAAACCTAACGAAGGTGTTTCTCCAGTGGGGAAGGGCAAGCAAAGGGGTGATGCCGAGTACTCCGCTTTGTAAAAAAGTGGTAAGCATCCCGCTACCACAGCGCACAGGAAAGCAAAAACTGCTGCAATCTGAAATTGTTTTTGGCGATTGCTTTTCCCCTTTTTAATGATCTCCTTCGCAGAGAAGCTCCGTTCAACAGCTGCCAACATCAGGAAAAAAATGGCACTTTCTGACGAGAAGACGGCAAGAAACCCAGCCGCTCTGCAACCACTGCCAGTCTCCCACCATACGCCAAATTCAGCAAATCTTCCCCAAGAGACAGCATCCAGGAAAGTTAAAATACCAGTATAGACTCCCATAAATAAGTTAGAGACAGAAATCAGACCTATAAACAGTTTAGAAGATGGCAATGGAGTACAGGATGCAAATATTGTTAACATGACAAGCAGGTTGAAGAATAAAGCAACCAAAAAAATGAACCAAACAGTAAGTCGAATCATCCAGCTGCCCAATAAATATTCACAAGGCTTAAAAGCACCTAGAAGAAAGAAAACAAAAAACAAAACAAAAAACAAAACAGAAGGACAAGCGATTTAGGAAAAAAATCGTGCCTTAATAAGCAAGGTTTTCAAAAGGTATTATGTGAGCAGTCCTCATTAATTCCTGAATAGAGCACACAGCTGAACTGCTAAACAGGTCAGTTGAAAGTAAACTATTCTGCTGAAGCTATTTACTAATTAATTATGCCTGAAATAATAATTACTGTGATGAATGGTCACTTGAGAATACTTCATATAAACAAGCTCGCTAAACAAACTTAATTACCTTTCAGCTACTCAAAATAGCTTTCATTAGTGCCACCTAAATACCTTTTATTTTCTTTAGATTTCATACTTCATTAGAAAACCACTGGTAGCAACATAAAAGCTAAGGTTCACAACCAGCTCGCAAAGGGAAAGGATTTTTGAGAAGTAGCATGTTCTCTTGAGAAATGACTCACAAACACGCCTTGTGGAGCAACTTTTGGTCACAAGGAAGCATCTGTGAAACAGCTGACAAATTCAATTTATCAGCTTCAATAGGGACAGGAATTCAGCACAAGCCCTCTCCCCCACCCTCGTCACTGAAAGGCACTGAGAGCTTGGAAAGTCATATCAGGAAAATTAGGTTTTTTCTTCTCTTTTGCCACTTAAAAAAGCTTAAATACTAAAATACGTCCAACAAGAAAAATAATACCAGCTGAGACAAGGAGGAAAGGTCACTACTCCTGCTTACCCCTCTAATCCTTCTAATTACTATTTTTCCATAGGGAAATCCTACTGATTTCAAGTAACAATTAGAAGAGTTTAACCCCTCCTACATCCCCATTAGGCACTGCTAATTGTCCGAAGCACAATAGTTGGGGATCTCTCCCTGCAGTAGGGCACTCTGGGAGCTGAAGGTAGAGCAGGAAAGCCCCAGACTGTGCTACCACCTCGGGCTGGAGCTTCGGAGCTGGATTCAGCCCATGACTCCTGGCTCTGCACAGCTCATGCCCCTCCCTGAAGGCAGGTGAAAGGTAAGTACAACCCATCCCTCCTGCAGGCTGGAACAGAAACAAGGCAGAACGATTAAATGTCAGCGCAAAAATCTCCCAAAGCCTAAAGCAACTTCCAGAAATTACTGAAGTGACAAATCAAAAAAGAATCTGCTTGTTGGTTTAAACGAGCAAGCTTCATTTCTGGGCAAGAAATAATGGTGCCAAGTGGATTATCAGATCAGTAAAATCCCTTGTTTTGCAGATATTACTAAGACATCCTCGCCAGAATAATTATTTTTACGGTACATTCATGTGATGCAAAAATACCTGCTAAGATGAAGCTACTTACAAATAGAAACAACTTCCACCTTAGGAAATGTAAAAGTGCCAACGCTGTGCTTCAAAAATCATTTTTCTAGTAGCTGTGCAGCGAGGCATCTTTGGAGAAAAAACAAAACCCACCACATTTTCCTGCCTTTCTCCCAGGGTCTATCCTTAGAGTTCAAAATTACCCTCCCCTTTAACCAATATTCCCAGCCCACAGGGGGAAATTCATGCTGGGAAGGACAAGTTTCAAAGCTTTCAGTGCTGTGCTACTTGAGTGCCACTGTTCAGCAATCCATTCTTGCCATTAAGCAAAGCAGAAAGTGGATCTACGAGATGAGCAATGATTCAGAACTTTAGATGATGGGTGGAGTGTCCTACTTATGACCAGACGACAGCACGGTATAGAAAACAAGTTGTTAGTATGGGAGGGACTGGTGAAGAACAAGGCAAATTGTGAACTTGTAGAACACGCTCCTCATTCCTTTTAGAGCTACAGCATCTCTGGCATGGACAAAAAGAGAGACCTAAAAGCTTTAAAGATTTAACCTGTGTAACACGCCATCTGAATTCTCATTCTGTGAACAGAAGATCAAAACCATACAAGCAGCACTGGTCCAATTAATTCTCAGATCACGTAAAGCTACATTAATAATGTATTTTGACTTTCTGACCACAATTTTTTTTGGTTGTAATTAAGAAATCCCTGTGATATTCTGTATACTAAAGCCGGAGCTAGCCAAGAGATTAAATGCTGACAGATTTTCATAATGGATGTAAAACACCAGTTTAGGAGAAGAGAATGAAACAAGACTTGGGAACCCCCTGCTCATCCAGTATTAAGTTCTCTGGAAGTATGCTGTTCCCCCCATCTATGTGTTCCTATTTATGCAAAGACGAGGGTACAAGAGGTACAGAAGGAATCACCTGGAGAGCCTATGGCAAAGGCAAGGTTATAGGAGGCACCACAGCAAATGCTTTCGGAGCCAAGTGGAACCGTGTGTGGAAATCTGCAGTTCGAGGAAGATAAGCTGAAGGGCAGCAATGACGCTGCCAAGGATGGAAATACTTGTTTGCAAGATCAAAGACTTTCAACACTCTTGGACTGTTCAAGCCTGAATTGGAGGAGTTCTGATATGCCAGTAAGACTACTCATTGCACAGGTAGCTGTAGCAGTTTAAGATGCTACTGCATGCTCCAGCTACCTGTAACAGCCCTCTGCTGTCAGTTAATGCGGCTACAGTAGGGCTGGGGAACAAATTAGCTGAGTGTTCCTCATTCTCCCTCCTGCAAAGATACCAAGTTTAGTTAAAACCACCAGTGACAGTAGTTTAAGCTTTTTAAAGCATAGGCTGACTTCTCACTGAAGCAGATGAGCATTCATAGAGACATCTCTTTAGCAAAAGTAACACAGAATTAGGGGTCTGTGCATTAAACACAGCAGGCTGTAAAAATACAAGCATTACAGTCTTGATTGTTCTGCTTATGGAAACAAAGTTCTGTTTTTTCCTAGTATAGTTCTCTAGTAAAGTGCTACGTGTCTAAAGCTGAGCCAAATCTTTGTGACTGCTCATCCAAAACAACACTGACATCAGCTGAAGTTTTACTCAAGCTTTGTAGAATTTCATCTTCTGTGTACAGAATGACTAGGAGGAATGAAACATGTAATTCTGCAGACGGCTATTTGCATAACATCATGCTAAAGCACATTGTAAGATTTACCTGTTGCTGGTGTACAGTGAATAATAGTCTGTCCCAGTTCCTCATTTTCCTCATTTTTTAGAACATCTGCTTCAGCTGTATCCAAGTAAAAATGAAAACCAGGTTAGTTGTAGGAAGAAAAAGTGAAATTCAGTGAAGCTGCCTAGGATGGAGGTAGCCCTTTGAAAGATCAAAGGCCTAACACTTCACCAACATTCAAGACTAACAGTAGAGCCATTCCCATTTGGCACATGAAGTCAAACGCTCAGTGCAGGAATCGCTGCAGCAGTTTGAATTGATACTGCATGTCCCAGCTACTCACAATGCTCTATAACAAAGCAGCAATATCTTTCATCACTGGAGAAAGATCTATGGGCCTTGAAGCAGACAGTGAAAGGAGAAGTCCTTTCTGAACAGAAAGGTCAAACTACTAAGAACCATAACACGTTTACTGCTCTTGCAGAAAATGACAGAAACAATACCAACAATTATATTTTAATTATTATTTTTAATTTTTTTTAAACAGGCAAATCTTGCACTGTCAGGTAATCCGTTTCACTTTCATTTAGAAGGAACGTGGCAGTGCCAATCTGTAAGCGACTCCTAAGCACTTTCAGAGACAGCTTTTGTATCCCTATAAATGTTTTCAGTTTCCAAATTTCCTTATTCAAAGACAACATACACCATTATTCAGTCTAGTCTGGCCCAAAACAATATTGCTGCTTTAGCACAATGAAACGCTTACCCTTCTCACGATCCAGCAAGGCACCTTGATCTTGGTGACCCGAATCTTCAGCATTAGAGTTTAAGTAAGAATCACAACCCCAAAATGCACAGCACTGGTAAGCATATGGTACAGAGAGCGACCTGAAGTACAGGCAGAATACCAGTGTTACCCATTGTAACCAACGTTAAGATTACCATCTATTAACAACAGTTAAGTAGCACACTTCAGTGCCAAAATTGAAGCTTCTTTTTGTCACAGTCACTAATAAAAAACTATTACTTCAAATTGGACGAGGTGTAACCATTTTTGATGAACTTTTCCACTGAGATAAAGAATAAGTGAAGACCCACATGTCTGCTGCAAGGAGTGCAATGAAAATACTGTGATGTTTAGCACTCTTTACTACTCATTCTACTCCTTACACAAACCAAATTCTGATCAGTGTTTGCGGCGTTGCTGTACAAATGAAACTGCAAACTAATTAAGGAGTAACTGTTTTGCAAGAAAGTTAATTCCCAGATGATGACATTAAAAATTACATCTTTCCTTCCCACTCTTCATTTTGTGGCCCCAAAAGAGGAGGGTTTTTTTTCCCTATTTTGTTTATTTGAGTTTAATAGAAATGGTACATACTATTAATTCTGGTAGAGAAGGACAGCTGCAGACAGAGATTTAACAAGTCCACATAAACAGTGAGATAATAGCAGACCAGGAGCTGATTTTTCTGACTCAAGGTTACAGTATCAGCTATCTGCAGTATTGTTTCTGAATTCTGTTCCTGTAAATGCCATCAGTCGGAAGGATCCCACAATGCTTTAGTTCTCAAACACAGATCAAAACCTAAAAACAATCTGCTGCTTCTACAGGACTGCTGAGGCCTGATTCTAAAAGTTACATGGATTCCTTCACTGGTCTTAAGAAAAGTTAACAGTATGGGAAACACTCTTTAACTGCTTCTTAATATACAGTAAGACCTTTGAAAACACAAAGCAGTTAATCGCTGTCTGATCCACCTCGCACTGAAATCAGTACTGGGTTTCCATTTGAATGATTACTGTGACTCTTTATCATTTGCCTCCAAGAACAGGTAGTGTATGTATTTATCAAGTGTGGTGATTATGGAATCAAGGCATCTGTGCATCAGCTCCCATTTTCCACACTCTGAAAGACAGATGTGCTTAGTTCAGTAACAACTGAAATCCACCAAAAGAACTACCCCAAAGTCAGGTGTTATATGCCTGACAGGTAGTGGAGGAAAAATACAAAAGGTTCCAAGGAACCAAGCCTGCAAGTGGCTTCTATACTAGAATAGTCAGGTGCCCTTTCATATATGCCAACATAAGGCAATACAGGACTCAGCAGAGGGCCTGACCAGCAGGTCAAAGGAGCTGATTCTGCTCTACTCTAATAGAGTAGACCCCTCTACTCTGCTCTCTTGAAACCCCACTTTGGAGTACTGCATACAGTCCTGGTGTCCCCAGCATAATGACATGGAGCTGTTGAAGCAAGTCCAGAGGAGGGCCACGAGGATGATCAGGGGCTGGAGCACCTCCTGTATGAAGACAGGTTGAGAAAGTTGGGGCCTGGAGAAGAGAAGGCTGCGTGGAGACCTCATAGCAGCCTTCCAGTATCTAGAGGGGGCCTATAAGGATGCTGGGGAGGGACTCTTCGTCAGGGACTGTACTGATAGGACAAGGGGTAACAGGTTAAAACTTAAACAGGGGAAGTTTAGCTCAGATATAAGAAGGAAGCATTTCCCTGTGAGGGTGGTGAGGCACTGGCAGAGGTTGCCCAGAGAAGCTGTGGCTGCCCCATCGCTGGCAGTGTTCAAGGCTGGACAGGGCCTGAAGCAACGTGGTCTAGTGTCAGGTGTCCCTGTCTGTGTAAGAGGTTGGAACTGGATGAGCTTAAGGTCCTTGCCAAACCATTCTATGATTCATCATAAATATTATCTAAATTGGCTTCATTTATTGTCTCATTGCTTGTTACTGTCAAAATAAGACAGGCACTCTGTGGTGTTATTTACCAACGTACCGGAGCTTTGCAAAGCTCTTTGCTGTCAAAGCTTCCTTCAACTCTGAATTGCCTGCAAGTTTAAGCTGGTTCAGTCCACTCAATCCTTCGGTTGGAACTGAAGAGAGTTCATTGAAACTCAGGTCTCTGAAATGTGAATATTAAGACATCATTACAACAAAGTAAGTTTGAAGACCCTTTAGCATACATTTAATTGAAGTAAGAAGGCTTTTTAGGCCTCATACTGAGGCTGTGGCCTGGGAAATGCCTGTCAGTGCAGCAGGCACTGCAAACAATTATCAGCTAGCGAGAGGTGTCACCAGTCACGTGTGAAACACACAATGGGCAAATATCAATTTTAAGCCAAAAATATTTACTATCTCAGCAGTTTAGTGCTAGAGAGAGGAGGTCGCTGCACAGAGCAGTCTACTTACAGGTTAATGATAGCTCCAACAGTGATGAAAGCTTCCTTGTGGATCTGTCGGATCCGATTTCTACTGAGGTCACTGCAAAGAATGCCAAATGAGATTCTTTGAGCAGTTTTCTCAAAACTTGGTAACAGCCACTGTACTGAGGGAAGAAAGCTACGGTGACAAATGCATAATGCCTTTGTCAGAAAAGCTGGACAACCTCCTACTTCCCTTCTCTCCCCTAGTCAGCCAGGTGCAGTAGCAGCCAAATCCCTTGGTAAGGCAGCTGTATCCTGCTTCACCTCACCCCCAAAGGAGAATCCACCTCCCATTCCTGCCCTGCTTCCCTTCCTTCCTGGCGCTATCATCACAGCCTGTGTTCCCAAGGCAGAAGCTGGCTCTAGCATCCTCTGCTCTCAGGGTGTATTTGCCAGGAAAATCACTTTGGTGACAACCACACCAGCAGCACGGCACATTGGCAGGGGAGCGGGGAGACAACACAACAACAAGCAGAAGGGCCTCCACTCTGTTGGATTTCAAAATCCAGCTGAACCACCATGACTTACATTATGACATTCCTTTTGAAACACCTGTCAATTTCTGTCCTGATAATTTCAGTGTTCCTAATATCATCTTCATAAAGCAAGAGATATAAGGGAAAGGGATAATTTTGTTTACTGGGCTGCTCATCCTGAGGAAAACAGATAGGACCTCTCCAATAAATACTGTATAATGGAATAATATAGTAATAATATAATGTAAGATAGCAGTGATATAATGCAAAATAGTGGAGTACTAAAAAAATACCATCTCCTTTTTAAATCTCCATATATATATATTTTAGAAGTACCTTTATAGGCTAGAAAAAACAAATGGAGAATCAAAAGATCAGGACTGAAACTGGCTGCTGCTAATATCTCCTGCACACGGTTTGCTTCACCTTAGGATCCAGCACACTTGGGCTTTTGCCATCAGTTAGATTTATAACACCAAGCAGTTTACATGGGAATCAAAAACATGATCACATTTTAGTCAGAATGCAGATATGTGCACTTACAGTACACGAAGGGAGGACAGTCCTTGAAAGGTATCCTCTGTAATTTCATGGATTTGATTGTGCTGTAAGGAACTGCAAAGTGAAGAAGCAGAAAGAGAACTAATTAGCTAACTGGTCTGACCTCAAACCAAGGGGTAGCTCAGCACCTGCTAATTCATAGATTTAGCCTTACCAATGGCAAGGCTTTTCTCATTTCCCCTTGTAGACCAACAGTTTTAGTATTTCCCATAGCCATAACAATACAACCATGAAGCTCTTTCGTGGCACCTCTGCCTAATCCCAACTCTCAACTCATTTAATTCAAAAGAGACTTAAGTGTGGACTAAATTATTTCCAAGCAAAAAGTAACACTTTGCAAACTCTGACGAATCACACTGAGATTTAAAGCAAATCCACTTCATTTTGCAGGGAATCTTTAGGCATGTTCTGACCCTGGGTGTACTTTAATTTCTCAAAATACAGATTTACGAAAGGAAATATGTTGTGAAACACCTGAAGAGCTAATGGAAGAACTGTACTTCCAGTTCAGAAGCTCCCTTTACAATGAACCACATGTACAACGAGCCCAAAGATGTCAAGAGCATAACAGTAAAGGCCTTTGAGAAGTCTATTAGCCTTGCTCTGGCCAAGAGGCAAGAAGCTTGAGTGCAGTAGAGATAGAAGGAGAAATAGGAACATATGCAAACATGTTCCACAGCTTAGGCAGAAATATTGTTTATGATCCGGAAATTAAACTTAAGAAACTTCAATGAAGTAAGGAAAAGCAAAGGTGGGTTTTGAATGTGTCTTACAGGGAGTGGAGGAAAAAACATTTTACACAAGCATAGGCTGATCATTGGAGGGAACTGAAGAAGAGCGGAAGAGATAAGAGGCAAGAAGGAAAACACATAAATGCTCATTCCATTTATGTGTATAGCAATACTACTATGAAATGCAGGATTCCTTTTTGTGCCACATAAACAACTAAAACTTAGCTAATTGAGGAAATTTAACCACTAAAAACAAGTGGCTGAACTCTCTATCCAGCACACTCCTCACATTAGATGGTCATATCTCCGTCCTTAATCTTAGAAACTTAGGATCAAACGCAAGCAAAAAGTTTCTAGAGACTTGGATTCAGCATACTAAGGAGGCAATAAAGACAAAAACCATGTATGTTTTCTTACATTTCTTCCAAGGAATGGCAGCCTTTAAAACTCGGCAGGTCCTTTATGTTGTTATAAGACAAGTCCCTTCGAAACAGAAAACAGGAGAAAGGTGCTTAGTCCAGCTCTTCTCTACTAGAAACACCTCATCATTTGTGACCATGAAATGGATTGGCATCATCTTTCTGTTAATAACGTTCTGAGAAAAAACTAAGGGCAGTTTAGAGAAAATCATGCAGGGAATCACAATTCAATCAGTGATGTAAGGCCAGAAACTGTTACAAAAATTTCACCCATCCCAAAACTATCTGACAAACTTCAACTACTGAAACTGAGGCCTTGTAATTGAAAAGTAACGGAGAAACAGGCTGTGCCTCTGTAGTGGCTTTGCCAGCTCATGAGATACCTCCCAACCAGTGTTTTTGGTTCTATATTCTATACCTACATATATTCCGTATTCTATTTCACTGCTTTCACCTCTGCATCTGGATATACGCCTACCCCAAAACCATACTGTACAAATTCTCTGAATTCTGAGAGCTGTAATCTAAAAAGGTTTACTAATCATCTGCTTTTTTAGAATAAACTGGATAGATGGTATGCAGGGCAGGAATTCAGTGCAAATTTGGATTTAGTGTTGGTACCTCCTTGCAAAGCATCCTCAAATTTCTGTTCAAAAGATAAACTGCCATTTGAATATAAATTCTCCCTCATCATTTCCCCAACCCCCCCCAGTTTGTCTTCTATAAAACAGAACCTATTTTTCTCCTCCATTTTTCACCAGTTGCTTTTGTTCCAAGTTTTCCTGCATGTATTCTTTGTAAACATAGCTTTGCCCCTCCCCTCCCAATGGTTTAATTTACTTGTTTCGGTTTCTTTGCATTTATTCTAAAACACCCTTTTACTGCTTATTCTGTCTTTCCTTTGTATTACTATCCTCTTCCTAATCCTCATATCTATTTCTCTTGGTTCATGATGCTCCCTCCTGTGCTCTCGAGCACAGAAAGTCACGGCACTGTAACTAAACTCTACTCTGAATGCAGATGACTACTGTTATGTTTCCAATGAGTAGTGGCATGGTGAAATTGAAGGTGCAAAGACTGTTCTGCAGCACCACCTTACATGGATTTTATACCATTAGAAAGAAACACAGTGCATGCCTATAAAAGGAATATAAATCATTGCATCAATTCTGCCACGAGTCTTGATTCTTAAAATCAAGAAGCCACAATTGGATTTCCAACTCCAACAGAACTACCAGGATGGGCATTTCTAAGCAATACTTTTTGCTCTATATTAAAGTTTCTTTCAAAACATTTTGATGCAAATGAAAACAGAGGAGTGTATACTTACAAAGTTCGTAGCACCTTTTGCTCTTGGCATAAATTAACAGGAATACTGTTTATCTTGGTCCCTGTTAGAGTTCTGTGGGGAGAAGAAAGGGAAAACATAAATGTTTGCATGGTTGCTGGTAGATGGCATAGCAAGCACATGTAAGAGCAGAATAAGGATGGTATCTCAGCTACCGGGGTGCTAGATTAACCCATCAATTTGTTCGTTTGGAAGAGGCCAACTCTTCTGGTTTTCAGTTAGCATCAATGGGCTTTTCATAGGCTGTTGTCAGCTCACCCTATTAAAAAATAATTAAGAAGCACCCAGACACCACAGTAAGGAAAGCTATGTAATTACCTTTTTTGATAGGAAGAGAACATGCAAGTAGTCACTCTCCAGACCCACTGATCGTGTTTCAAACACTTCACAAGAGGCAAAGTAAATACATTATAGCAAAAGATTTCTGTAGAAGATACTCACAAGCTCTCCAGATTAACAGTTCCTGTCAAATTGGGAAACCACTGCACCATGCTGGCACCTCGAATGACCCTAAAAATATTCCCACAAAAATGAGCTGTAAGCTATCAGGTAGATATTTGCACTACGAAGACATTCTAACATTCTTTCTGCTTTTGTGCGAGTTTTACACTTGAATAGCGTGTAAAAGTATTTTCACTGCTTCTTATCCTAGTAATATGCTTAATAAATTGCTCCTCCATTAGCAAACAACTGGAATTCATCAAGCTGATAAGAGTCTTATCAATACATGCATATGAAAAGGGCATAAACTCATAGGTAGCTTGCAGATCAAAGTTTGAAGCCTCACTCCGTTTTGCTTGCTCATCACCCTCCGACCTGCTATCTTTTGAGAGTGTGCATACACTAACCTGCAAAACTGTCTCACAATGCATGTCCCTGTTCAAAAACCACCTAGGACATCGAATCATGGAATAGTTAGGGTTGGAAAGGACCTTAAGATCATCAGGTTCCAACCCCCCTGCCATGGGCAGGGACACCTCACATACTATAGTTTGTTTAAGTAAGAACCTGAGCATCTGGCCTGAGGTTATGTGTCTTATGCAAGGTAATGAAGATTAAAACAAAAAGGTTGTAGAGCATATTTACTGGAGCTTCTTAAGAAACTGGATATTCCCCGACAATAACAATGTTTATGAAAGCTTAATGCAAAAAAGTTACAAGGCAGTCAGAAGATTTAGTTATTTTGAGTTCTTAGCCACAACATTTCATAACCTTGTATCCATTTATTGTTCCTGTATAGTTGAGAGGATACTTACAGGGAATGCAGATCTGACAGATTCTGAAATGCTGAGCTCCCCACAAAAGACAAAGGATTATCATACAAATGTCTGGGAAATAAAAAATGTGTTTTAATCTTTGTTCTTACAGTCACTGTCTGCTACGTACTAAGAATAGGTGCATAAAACTGACTTACATGGTTCTTAGAAGGGGGTTTCCTGCAAACGCACCATCAGGAATTATGGAAATGTAGTTACTGTGAAATCCCCTAAAGGTATTAGCAAAGAAAAAAACCCAAAATTTAAAACTATACTGCCAGTAGATCCAACCAATAGTCATTTTCTTCACACCTACTCAATTCCCAATCCCGCCAAAACCAGGATTGTAGTTAAATAGGAATAAGTCAAACTGTAGGAATAACCTGGAAGGAATGATTTCTGTCTTCTGCACATCAGGTAAACAGAAAATATTTAATGAGAAAGAAACTACTCTGTCCCAAAACATAATTCTGTGCTTTCTCTCTTCTTCCTTTTCTCTTAAGGAGGGGACAAGGAAAACGTGTGTGATCAGTGAATATCTAATTCTGCTACTGGAGGCCAAAACCAGCTCATATTCAGGATCTATGATAACAGTTCTCCTTGAATAAATTGCTTACTTACACAGCTCCAAAATTATTTTCAATAGGTTCCCTATCTAGCTGATGATTATATTTTCCTTTAATTGTAGCTTCAATTAGCATTACTTAGTCTGATTTAGACTGCTGCATAACAAAACAAGCATTCTTAAATCCAGGAATTTCTTTTCTATTTATGAAAAGGAGAAAGAAAACTGGTAAAAAGGGAGAATAAGCAATACTCACAACTCCTTTAGACTTGGGAGGGCTTTTATGGCTTCAGGAAACTCTACCATGTTATTATAATTTAAATCCCTAGAAGAAAAAAAGCAGGAGAATTACAAAATTCCTAACAGTGCTCATGAATTGTCAAAATAGGGGTTTTCTTTAAGACAATTCAATGAAAGCAAAAAGTTCTCAGAGGATCTTTAAAGAGACCATAGAATAACTTAACTTATATTTAGCCTTCTAATGTTTTACATGCCTTATAACCAGCTAATAACTTAGGTAAGATATTTCATATTATCTAGAGGATTATTCATACTAAGTCAAATGACATTTCTTTAAAGCAAATCTCCTTATTTTTCAACACCTCACAGATTTTTCTTCACCAGAATTTACATGGAGATAAACTAAGATTTCAAAGTTAAGCAAAGAGTAGGCAGAAATGACTACTCTTTATTAGCTTTCAAGCTGTAGGAAACAAAAAGTAAATAAGCCGTTAGGTAATAGCAGACCCTGTAGCAAAACCAACTATAAATCCTGAACAGGAGAAGAGGGAAATCTCATCCCACTGAATCAATGCACATCAGCGACATGGATCTGTTGAAACCACAGTTAACCTGTCACCGTTCCAGCAGTAATGTCAGGACCTGCTACAGTCATGTTTCTGTGAAAGGGACTCCTTATGAGCTGCAAAAACTCATGTAAAAAGTCTTACATTTGCTATGCGTATATACATAGCATCTAATTATTACTTAATTGAGGTTCTAAGAGAATGACAACACAGTTGGAGTAAGCAGCATTCCTGGACTCATCCAAACTCCTCATGTTAATAGAGGCTGTCACTGGCTTGCTCTTGTCCTCGCCCTCCTTCATTTGTTTTATTTAGCATTCTCCCAAGCATAACAAAATGCACCACTAAGGTGATACTGCATATTAGGTGTTTGCTGTGTGAGATGAAGGGACATGGGGAACGTAACCCAAGCAGCTGAAAGGCATTCCTTGGCAAGGAGGCACTCTGGAGATGGAGTAGTACTGCAGAGGTGGGAATCTGGCCACCATGGACACCCCATACTGAGAGGAGTATGAAGTGTCAGCAGGGACAGCAGACACAAAGTGAGGGGAAGGTGATGCCTCCCATCCCCATCCGAAAGAACATAAAGCTGTTTCAGATAAACCAGTCCATCATCTTAATATCTGCCAGTAATTTGAAGTGAACTCAAGTCAATCTCTTGTACGAGATGCTGAGAACCAGGAGCTGGACTGTTTCCTACCAGCCTGCAGAGGATCGGTTCAGGAGCTGAGGGGACACGTGAGTGACAGTCTCCATGGCAGGCAGTGGTGCCCACCCAGTATTGGAGGTGACATGGAGAAACAGCTCTCTGGGGCCCTCTGAGAAACCTCCTGCTGTCACACAACAGCTGTGGCAGTGTATCTTAAATATGTGTAAACCTACAATAAACCTGAGAAACAAATATTTGTCCCTTATCACCCACAGGGTCACTTAAACACTTCTGATATATCAGTGGAGTGCTATGCAAAGATACACCAGCCAGATCAGAGCTAGGAACATTAAGAGCTACATCATCCACCATTTACCTGCTTCTCAACATAGTTAATTAGTTTTGGTGGAGCACTGCACCGATACTAGCCTTCAGTTCCAGGACCTGAGCTGGACCTGAGTGCTGGTGCTATGTGTTGCGTGCTCCACACATAACTTATTTGCAAGATCTTCACCATACCAGTAAGGTAACCTTGATTAAGCTGAGAACGAGACAAACACTGAACAATCCATTACTTTAAGAAGCACACTTACAAGGTTTCCAGGTTGTCTAATCCATCAAAGCAGTGTTTTCCTATAGTTTTTATTTTATTATTATGAAGATGACTGAAAAGAAAAAACAGAGCAAGTATTAAAACAAGTTAATGATTTCATGCAAGTTAACACATTAGCATGTATTTCTATGAAATCAAGACAGTTAAATGGTTTAGAAAAAACATTGCATGAGGTAGGTTATGCAGAAGAATGTTTTTCATTTCCAGACAGAACTATTTCATCCTCATATGGAAACAGAACAGATTGCCCACAGTCAAGACAGCCTGTTTTAAACCTTTACTCACTATCCAGAAGGGTGATAAGAATACATTTAAACATATGTAATTTTTCATATTCATCCTTGGAGATATTCAAGACTACACAGAAACAGGTCTGTGGCAGATAATATTTTCTTCTTGTAATCGTCTCTGAAAGCTTTCTTTGACAAACATTGGTTCAAAACATCCATTACTAAAATGAGATCTGAGAAAAATATGTACCAAGCTCACTACCTATTGCCTATTTGACTTTCTGCTTAGGAGAAAGCCTTTAGCAAACCTTCAGTGGATTGTCTAGTACACATGGTCTCATCTCATGTTGGCAGTACAGGCTGTTACTAGGCAACTGAGCTAAAACATAGCAAAACACCATTTTCAGTGCCATCCTAGTAATCAAAGTAACTGAGGAGAGAATCCAAATGTTCCATGAAACAGTTACACATACTCACAGAACCACAAGACTGGAAAGGTTTGTAAATGCATAGTCAGGAATGTGTGTTATTTTGTTGAGAGCCAGCGTCAAGGCCTGCAGAGAGGGGAGATTGCTGAGTGGGGAGATGGGAACTTCTGTCAGACTGTTGTCATCCAACCAAAGGTGACGTAACTGCACCAGACCCTCAAAACTGTCTTCTGGTATGGCAGTAATGTGGTTGGCATCTAAACGCCTACATTGAAACAGAAAGGATTCACACAGTAAACTCACAAACCACAGATAAGTAAAAATACCAATTAAAAGAAAGCTTCATAAAAAACTTCTCAGACATTTTTAATAAAACATGTTAACAAATTCATATGCTTATAATCAGCCCGTGATTATAAGCATATTGAATTATAAGCAAATTGAATTATAAGCATATAATGAATATATGAATTATAAGCATATTTAATTATAAGCAAAGTGAATTGCTAACTGTAGACATCTCACACATGCACAAAACCTCAGCTGCTAACACTGGAACAAGTCTTTAAAATGGTAGCCTGGTAGTGCATCAATGATTGCAGAGGCATTTATACATCTGAACTGATTATTATAGACCCATAGAATGGTTTGGGTTGGAAGGCACCTTAAAGCTCATCTAGTCCTAACCCCCTGTCATGGGCAGGGACACCTTCCATTAGAGCAGATTGCTCCAAGCCCCCGTGTCCAACCTGGCCTTGAACACTGCCAGGGATGGGGCAGCCGCAGCTTCTCTGGGCACCCTGTGCCAGCGCCTCAGCACCCTCACAGGGAAGAACTTGTGCCTAAGAGCTCATCTAAATCTCCCCTCTGTCAGTTTAAAGCCATTCCCCTTGTCCTGTCACTACACGCCCTTGTAAAAAGTCCCTCTCCAGTTTTCTTGTAGGCCCCCTTTAGATATTGGAAGACTGCTCTAAGGTCTCCCCTGAGCCTTCTCTCCTCTCCTGTAGCTCCTCCTGTAATGTATTATTCCTATAACTCTTCCTGTAATGTATTATTCCTATAGCTACACTGTTGGCAGCATCACATACACTTTTTGCTGTGGTGCTGCTCTACACCTTAAGTGACTCATTTAGAGAACAAGCCTTTAAAAACAGTTCTTGAACAGTCAGAGCTATGAATTATCCTCACAAATAAAACGTTTTATTGTTAACCAAAACTGAGAAATCTCACTCCTGCACTTGCTCCTTCCTAACACGCTCCACAAGAAGACGCAAACCAGCGCATTAGCACTGTTGACTATTGTATATTACTGCATCTGCCATCATGCTTTTGCCCTAGATGAACTCCAATCACAAACATTAGTGGTAGTGACACACGTGGAAAGGGACTTAACCACCTTCCATACAGCAGGTCAAGCCACGTGCGGCAATTGGCTCTGCTGCAGTTACTGGCTCACCTATGCTGTGGGGCTTCACCTCATCTCCAGGTTTCAAAGCATTAAAAAAAAATAGAAGAAAGGAGAACTCCACACCTGGAACCCTAGGAGGCTGAAATGCACGTCCTCAGCTCCGGCTCCAGATGTGAAGTCCTCATGACAGGAGGTGCAGGTGTTGCTGGCAGAATCTCACCCAGAATCCTGAGCCATGACAACTGACAAACCTGATACTGCAACTCTTTGTCTAATGGCTTCAGCAGCAACAGCAGAAACTCTTATGCAAGATGACATGTGCTTTTTCCTTGTGCACAACGCTCTGAACCAATTTGGGTTTGCATCTTCCTACGCTAGCAGTGTGGTTACTTGGATAGCATCAGTCGCAACCAGGGCAGGCAAAAGGCATGGATGGGGACACGTTCAGGTTTGTCTACACTATGTCATATAAGCAGATGTGTTGTGAACAGAAGTGGAAAACCACCCACAGAAAAAGCTTAAGCTTGAATTTACACAGATGGAAGCCCCAGAAATAGGCAGCAGCAAGGGGTGAGCCAGGAAGAAGCAAAACATTAATAAAACAATATTCTTCCTATGGAGCTGAGAGGAAAGGTCAGCAGTGACAGCCCACAGGATGAAGTAAACAGACTGTAACCCACCCAAGCCAGGTTAGGGCTGCAAGCAATAGGCAATGTTTGCCTGTCCTCTGACCTGGAGGCTGTCTGCTCAAGGTCAACACACAGCTGAACCATGGTGACACTGCTGTGGACGTGGAAGAAAACACCTTGCATAAGTGTCTTTAAACAACTGGTGTACCAGCCATGGGGTGTTCACTGCTGTCTGAGCAGACAGAACACGTACACCCTCCTCCATTAGCATCGATGACACAAATCAGCACAGGTTTTGACTTCCATTAAAGCATTCATTGTGTTTCCAAAGCCGTGATCAGACGTGCTCTGGGAAGTCTAGCTGAGTTAGTTTAAGAAGTCGTTGCCTCCAGCCACTTGTCCTGTCCCTCTCTAGGCTGGCAAAGTGGACCAAGTGACTGTGCTGCACTTCATCCGAGGCACAGTCACGACAGCTTAAATACTGAATTCAAAGGGAGAAGACAGGCTTGATGCAGAACTGATACACCTAATCTATCTCCATAAAAGAGAGTGGTGGTGTTGTGATGTACATGGTTTACAGATTTGAACTTATTAGGAAAGTCAGCAGCTGAATTTCCATGTAATAAAAAACCCAAGAAATACACCAAATTAAGCAACAAATACACGTACAAGTGGGAACTTTCCAACCTCTCTCTGCAGCCAAAGGCTCTCTCCTAAGACGAGCGAGGTGCCATTAGCTCTTAAGGCATACATCAAAGAGCTAATTCCTATGGTTCATATACTGGCATCCCCTTATCATTTGCCCCATGGTCTGACAGGTGTGTACACTATTCTGTTTGAATGCTTTTAGGCTGCACTGAGACTGGAACATTTCAGAGAAATTAAATGTCTGATGATAATGAAGGAAAAAAGTGTGGGGGGGGGAAGGGGGAGGAAGAAAAGCCTGAGGCTGTGCTTCAGAAAGAAAAACACCTAAATAGAAATTACCTGTCTTTCTTCTCTCCCGTAAATTCACACACCTCCCTGAAGATCAAAAGGATTACTTTCCACTGGAATAAACATATCCGAGTCTTCTCCCATTAATTTCTCTCTGCCGCCCTGCTGATTTTTTGGGGTTTGTTGGTTTTGGTTTGGTTTGTTGGGTTTTGGGTTTTTTAACTTGGTTTTGTTTGTTTCATTTTGTAAGCGAGGCAGCACAGTCAAAAGGCAGGCCTCGGCTCTTGTCCACACCTATGTCTGTACTTCCACTGGGCTTCTCCTTAAATTCATGTACACTAGTAGACTCTGGAAAACTAAAACACACAATGAAGCCCTGAGCTGAGGAGCACCTCCTCTCCCACTGTTAAAGCAGAAGATGATCAGAGGAAAGAAGGATGCGAACAACGAGGCAGCTGAACTCTCATCCCGGGAGAACAAAGAGGTCACGGAGATGATGACGGGCCCTTCATCCCTACCTTGCTTTGCCAAAACCTATGTCCCCCAGTACAAGTGGATCGAGTACCCAAGTAACTGCATCTTCAACTGATGGCTCTGCACAGCCATCCTGTCTTGTGTTCATCTTCTCCTGACCACAGCAGTAAAACTGGGTGGGCAGAGAAGACCACCACCCATGGCTGCCATTGAGCAGGGAGGTTTCCAGGTGAAAAAGGGTGCTTTTCAGGCTCTCTGTCACTTCTTTGCCAACTTTTATCATCAACTTAACAAATGCAATGTCTGAATAGAGTTGAAAGTAATAAGCGATGCCAAATCATAAAGCCCAAGCCAAGCAGAAAGACAGGACATCATGCTGTGATTATCTATGTGCCTCCAACTCTCCATTTACATAGCGACTTTCAGATCTCTGCAGCTGAAAATCACTGTGCTAACCCAAGGTGTTCACAGAAGCCAGTGGATACATCACTAAAAGAAAAGTGGACTGTTTGTCCTGAGTTTTCATTGACCTGCATTTATAGTTTTGACAGAAAACCTGTGATTTACAAATGTTATAGCAACAAGCAGAGCATTGAATGAATCAAAGTGGCTATTATGTTCAATGCACAAAACACAGCTGAGATGCTTCTATTTAGTGTGAAATGCACATAATGGAGGACTTTGCGAAACAACTGAAAAGCAAACCTAAAATATTTGACAACACCCACAAACTAACACAACTAAGGACTGTGCCTGTTCTTTAAGATGGGATAAGGGAATATTCACTACCTCAAATAACCAGTTCACTTGGACTGAACTTTCACAAAGACTGTCCTTTTCCAGCAAAGTGCTAAAGGTAAGACTATGTTCTTTAAATTAGAGCTTGCAGCATGTACTTAAATTCCTTAATCTTTCAGAAGCTACTCCAATTCCAGCTTCCCTATAGGCATTGCCTTGTGAGAGACCTTTACATTTTAGTCTATAAATTCAGAGTTCACTTGTAGAGCCATCACCTTTGCTTTTATTACCTGTCAGGTTCCCTCCTCAAACAAACTCTAACTCCATCAGAAGGAAGAGCAGGAGGATGATACAACCCTATATATTCAGCAGCTCTTATATCAGTATTTGACATATTGTTAAAACACGTAAAAAACATGGCAACTTAAAGGACTTCAATCAACTCGGACTTAAGGAAACTCAAGCTAGGATGAACTCCTACCTCAGTTCAAACAAATAAAAGCTGCAAAGTCTAACACACACACACACATTAAATTGTTATATTTATATAGACACAATGTTTTGTTGTCATCCTGTAGCCTCTCCAGGCATTATATGGTCAGTTCTTGCTCTCCTAGAACAAGCCACAGCAGCATGGCAGCAGCCACTGCTGTAGATGCTCCCTGACGAGCCAGCCATGCTCCTTGCCGCACGAGATACATCTCATAAATGTCATCTCAGTAATACTATGAATGTACTGCCACACATTAACACTATTTACTTGGGGAGAGGAGACTATGGCAGATTTGTTTGTAGCTATTGTCCCAGCCTCGCTAGCTCTCACTGTGACCACACTCAGCCTTCCAGGCATCAGCGACTGGGAAATTTTAACAGCCTTGTCCTAATAGCAGGAGTTTCAAATTGATGCTAATGACAAGAAAAATCACTCCCAACTCTTGTGTTAAACCACTTCTGCTCAATGGCAATCATAAAGAGCTTTTGCTCTTTAAAGTGCTCCTTCAGAAACCACAAAGAAATCACTCAAATAACAGCGGAGTAGATTTTTTGGTTTTGAAGTTGAGTACTGATAAGCCTGGTACCTAGGAAATCCTGCTACAATGCAAGGCAATAAACCCACCATGTTAACAGAGGTACTTTAAAACACTGCACGTTTGCTTACTGCATATCAAGCAGCAGCTCTTGTTACCTTACGTGTTGAGAACATGAATACCAGGATTTCCTTTATTCAACAACGAATTTACAGCAGCTCTCAAAGTAGTGATACACACCAAAGCTATTTCAACTGCCAGCACTGATGTGCCAGTGCATCTATTTCTGCTATTTAAATGTTTAAGATGGCACCAGTCAGAGATCATACAAAGTTTGCTGCAGATCACCCCTAGAGGATTCAGCTGATCTTTACCTACACGCTGTGTAACTTCCATTCTTCCAGTTCAGTTTCTGATAATTCAGTTTCTAAATAATTTCCTGATTCTTATTGAAACGTTAAATTTAAACAATTCTTTAAGCAAGCCCAAACAGGTTAAAAAAACCAAAAAGGCTACAAAAATCCCAGAGATTCCTGAAGCTCACAGGAAGTACCCACACCTCACCTTCAGGAAAACCAGAACAGCTTCTCAAGGTGAACATGGCATAGAAAAACGAGACTCTCATCATTCAGCAAGTATGTAAAGTTCACAAAGCGGTATGTTTAGACTGCTGCATATTTAAAGGTTTTTCAGCACAGACATGCTCAGGAGAGCCCTTCTACATTCTTTACTCAAAAAACCCCCCACAAACTGCAAGGGAGAAAAGCCTACTCAGCCTATTTAAGTTTGCATTGGTTTTGCAGTTTAAAAAGGAAACGTGGGTAAACTTCTTTGCCCACCATTCTGGTGCCGAGAGTTTAATCCCACAGCTTAACACAGATTCACTGAAGGGCTGGTCCCCTTTAACCCTTCAATAAGGGCAAAGCAGGGAACTGAAAAGAACTCTGAAGACAACCCATTAAAACTTGGTTAGCTGAAAAACTATCTGCCACTGGTAAAGGTTCACACTACATGTAAGACCTTCTAATGCTTCTTAACTAAGCATCACTGTTAAGGAACACCTTCTTCCCCAGCCTCCCACACAAGACTATCCTGCAGACACCCCTATCCTTCAAAACTCTATACTCCAGAATCACAAAATTATCGGCATAAACCATAAAACACTCTTTAAATCTGTATAGAGAATCCTTCCTAAAATAAGGAACACCTAAAAATGCAAGGCTGTAGCAAGTATATGGTACAGCACATACTTTAAATGCATCCTGTCTGACTGAACTAACTGACTGAAATGCCTCCATCCTCTGTCCCCACCCTTTTACCCTGCATCTTTACCCTGCAAAGCAAGATCCTGCTCTTGTTTCGTTCAGTCCCACACTGAAGACCCCAGGCCTTTTCTGCTGGGCCAGGCTGATTCCCTCTCCCAGAAAATACAATCGCATCCCAGTTCAACACGTTCATGCCTCCGGCTTTATCCTGCTTTAAGCCTGCTCCGGCCTTCTGCTATGGGAAAGCACACTGCAAAACTGGTTCTAATCCTGCAGCAGAGGCTGCGAGCAGACCAGGCTAGGGAGCCACAGCTGCTATCAGGTACCGCAGACAATGACTGCTGACCACATGCATGAAGACACTTATCCTGCAGCTCGGATGAACACCCACATGCAGAGAAAGGCAGGAGCTATCACACTGGAGTGCCACACTGGCATGATCCCAGTACCCACAATTCGGGAATCTGGCATAACAGCGTAACTGCAGCACTTTGAACTAGTGCTGCAGAACACTCCAATATCCCCTGCATGTAAGCATGTGTGCACATATGCAGGGACAGTGACCTGAGCTACAATGATAATAAATAATCTCCAATACACAAGCAGCTACCGACAAGCTTTCAAAAATGACTCCTGGATTTGATGGCAAATGCCCACTAGAATTTGTGGCAATTACGGTTCTGGAGTTTAAATGGAACTCAGTTCTCCTCAAAGGATCTAAAGTTCTTTGCTTATCATAGGCTCAAAGAATGGTTTAGGTTGGAAAGGACCTTAAAGCTCATCCAGTTCTGAGCTCCTGCCGTGGGCAGGGATGACTTCCATTAGACCAGGTTACTCCAAGCCCCTGTGTCCAACCTGGCCTTGAACACTGTCAGGGATGGGGCAGCCACAGTTTCTCTGGGCACCCTGTGCCAGCGCCTCAGC